>ML103915.1:110172-140744 GCA_003697995.1 Taxidea taxus jeffersonii
AAGGAAATCCTTCCTTTGAGTGAAAAGGAAATCCTTCCTTTGAGTGAAAAGGGTTTCATTCTCAATGGGGCTGTGCAAGATACGGCATCGTCACTTCCGAATACACCTGGGGGTCCTACTGCCCAACGTCCCTTTAAGAACCTTGTTTTGCGGTAGACCTCCCCAATCCTGCCTGTGTCTAGTGGAGAGGAGGATCCTGCTTTTGACCTGCAATTCAGGTTGTCACCATTTGGGGGCATTACTAACACTTTTGTAGAGTGAATTCTTAACAGAAATGACAGTTTTAGTGACAAGCTCACAGGTCGAAAAGCAGATCTCTCCGTTCTGTGGGAGAGCCAGAAGGACTCCGATCTTGGATTCAATCACTGTGTAGTGCCCAGTCTCGAGCCTTCCCCAGATGGCCTCCTCTCTGAGCCTGGTTGCTGTCCCTGTAGTCTTTGGTTTGCCATTTGCTTTTGTTCCACTTGTTTCCATGGTTCCCGCTGTCCCTGTTTATGGAAATTCTAGACTGGCTCAAGCCTGAAAGAGCATCAACTTGAACCTGACTTTGAGATTGTTTCTTTTTGGTCCCTCCCGTGATCTTGTTTCCATAGTTATTTCCCTGGGGCAGAAGTGCTCTTATCAGAGCTCACCATCAGCCAGCAAAGACCTGGGTAGAAGCCTCAAGAAGCTATTTGAACAGATACACTCTTTGAAACAGGCTTTGAGACAATTCCAGTGGTAACTTCTGACCAGTGTTAGGGTTTTTGGCAACGTTGTAGTGAATCTTTTTTGTCTGGGTGTTCTGTGCCACTAACTTTAGATCTGAAAGGAAGTTTAAAGGAAGGAAGACCTGCAGTAACCAATGTCTAATAGAGAAGGTAAAATGACAACCCTCCTCTTACTCAGAGCATTGCTTAAGTCATTCCCCCCCTCCTTCAACCCTTCTGAGCCACAGCTGACCAGGCCTGCTCACGTGGGAAGCTACCACATCTCTTGGCCTGGAAGTTTCTGAGGTTTTGAGCTGGGTGTCATCAGGACCTTATTTGAGGTCTGTGTTCCTCCTTCCCCCAAGAACCTGGGGAGGAAACAGCAATGTGGAAACCGCATTTGGGACTAAGGATACTGGTAATGGGTTGGATCTGTGGGATCTGGCATTCTGACAGTTTGCTTTTTGAACTGAAATCACCGAAGACCACAAAGACTGCTTATGAGGTAGTAGATCCAAAATGTCTGTAAGACCCAAGTACCTCTTGGGAATTCTTAATTAATCCTTTACAATCTGGGTGTCTAAGATAAAGTTGACCAATCTCTCACCAATAGCCCTGCTCATTCTGCCAGTCCTCATGGGAGCAATTATGTAACATGGAAGTGGTAGTAAAGAGTTAACACTGGTAAGACGTTGGTCAGAGTGCAAAGCTGGTTATGCGAGAGAAATATAGAAAATCTAGTGAACAGCATAGTGACTATCGTTAACAGACTCTAACCACCAAGTGCTACCTCCAAGAAGGCTTAAAAAATATATATTATATATAATATGTGTATTATATATAATATAATCATATAGTATTATAATATAATTATAATGATATATATTCTTATAGGAGACAAGTTTGGACTTCCGGCCAAAATGGAGTAACAGCGACCAGGTTTTACCTTCCCACCTGGAACCATTAACTGTATAAAACAAGAATTTTCAGACCCTTTATCAAGAGCACAAGAATGTGACCCCTAAGGTGGGGTTCACCTTGTTTATTTTCCCTCTAACTTCCCCAGCTCACTCCGGAGTGGCAATATTCCTGCCAAAGCAGGTCTTAGAGCAGGGTATATCACTGGGTATAAAGAAAGTCCTTCCCTTCCATAATAAAGGATTAATTTCTCTAGAGGATATAACAATCCTGCTTATCCACCTAATCATAAATCTACTATAGTCAAAAGTCTACTCTCAGCATCAAGAGGAATAGATCTATGGAACAGCCTAGAAATAGACCCACACACTAGAGGTGTGGGTCTAGAATTTTTAAGTTACAAAGGCAATTCAAGGGAGAAAGGATAGTTTTTGTGACAGATGTTGCTGTGACAACGGAAGATCCATATGCAAGAGAAAAACCTGATTTATACCTCATAGCATATACAAAAATCTGACTGGATTGTAGACCTCAGTATAAAATCATTATAACTTCAAGAAGAAAACATCAAGCAACAAATCCTATTTTATCAATTTCTGCTCTTGGGAAGATAATCGGAAAATGAAAAGCTACGATACTAGGGGAAAACACTTGCTAGTCCTATCTGGCAAAGAACTAGTATCAAGCCTCTATAAAGAACTCTCCAAGCACAATAAGAAAACACCATTTAAACTAACAATCACTAATTAGTGATTTGCCCAAGGCTTCCCAAAGTCATTCTTGTCTCATTTGCACTGGTCTTCAATTCTAGACTTAAGAAGGAGCTGGTCTTCAGTTCTAGACTTAAGGACTGCTTAACGGGATTGGTTTCCAGCCTCATATAACGGGAATTAAAAGGTATAGACATTTCTCAGGCCCTGCTTAGCCGCTGATATTCCTGCGGCTTACCCTCTCTCTAGGCCAAGACTGGAACAGAAATGCCCTTGCCCACGAGGCCCCATCTGAGAATGCTAAAACTCTTTGGAGTGACCCCTGCTCTGGAAATGGCCATGCTAGGGGCTAATGACTACCCTGTGGTTGCAGCCAGATGGTAGTCTTCTAAATTAAGATTTATGAATTAATGGAGCAATGGGATAGCCCATTGACACCATGATCTTAAGTGTATTTTGGGGGAGAGGGTATGGAGCAAGGAGAGGTTCAGGCTCTAGAGTTCCTAGCATCTTTGGCCTTAAATCCAGTGCACCTGGTACAAAAACTGGGATGAACTTGATGGTCTACATTAAATCCTTAGGTCTCACTATTGCAAGAGCCAAGACCATTGTTCAATCCAAGCAAAATATGTCTCTGGGGCTTTTCTCTCAAGGTTGTGCCTCTTAGAAAATGTGACACAATAGGTAATTTTGAACTTAAACCAATTCATAAGACTTCCATGCCTTGTTCCTTCCCCCTTATGTTGTCCCAAGGAGGAAAAACCTCTACCCAGGTCTTTGCTGGCTGATGGTGAACTCTGATAAGAGCCATACCTTCTGCTCCAGGGAAATAACTCTATACATAAACCTCATGCCTGGGACTGACAGTAATTGTATGCTCAGAAATTCAGAGTTAGTGATTTTTGAATTCTTACTCCCAAATTTGGATAGCTGAGGTAGATCAAGCTCCCTCTCCTGTTTCCAGACAGGGCCATCAGCACAGAAGTTCTGCAATAAGCTGGAACCCCGAGGTCAGAGGCAGCTGGTGACTAGCAGAATTGTGTGTCTAAATCCCAGTTTTAGTTGTTCCAGGTGGGAAGGTAAACCTGGTCTGTGTATTAAATCGAATAATCTGGTAGCTTTCACTTGCCTAAGCCGCTCACCTTTTATACACTGAGAACAAAGGAGAGAGTTGTAAACTTCCCGCGTATTAGTGGTATTGAGAGCACGAGAGAAATTTCCTTGTTTAAATCATTTGTACAAAAACCGCAAATGACAGCAAACACCTATGAATTAGGAAATGCATATTTTTGCACAAGGAAAAACTTTAGATCTACCTATGGTCATGATTGTAAAATCTGGTGCTTGCAAGGATGGGGTGATGGAGAGAGCATCTCCTATGAGTGAATGTGGGGAAATGTGCTTGCCCTTAGGGAAAGGGAGGGCACCTGGGTGGCTCTGTTGATTTCTCAGACTCTTGAGTTTTGGCTCAGGACATGATCTAGGGGTCCTGGGATTGAGCCCCAGGACAGGCTCTGCGCTCAGCAGAATCTGCTTAAGATCCTCCCTCTGCCTCTCCTTTCTCTCCCTCTCTATCTCTCTCTCTCACATAAAATCTTAAGGGGGGTGGGTGGAGGGTAGCAGGTCTCACCACACTTTGAAATGGACACTAGCATCTTCGGTTCTGTGCCTCCTTTTCCAAGCTCATGTGGTCAGATACCCCTTCTGCATCACAAGTCCCCAAGACCACACCCAGTTTCAAGGGTGCACTAGACTACTCACAGGACTCTCCATACAGTTGTACTCATGGCTGGCTGTCACAGTGAAAGGATGCAAAGCATAATCAGCAAAGAGAGGGCACAAGGCAGAGGACAAAGTCTGGAGGAGACAAGGTAAAAGCCTCCAAGAGCCCCTTCCGGTGCGGTCACATAGGAGGTGTGTAATGGTGTCCCATAAGTTGAGAACACATGAAATGAACTTCATCAAATGCTTAGGGCCCAGGGTTTTTTATTGGTGGCTGGTCACACAGCTGCCCTCTGCTTAGCACCTACCCAAATTCCAGACTCCTGGGGAAAAAAGCGTATGTTCCGTATATCCCAGGCTTGAGTGTTTGCCCAGTAAAGAATGGCTCACGGTGCCTGATGTTGGACTTGCAGGTACTCCCAAAATTCAGGTTCTCAGATAGCAGCCAGTGGTCAGCCTTGTAAGCCAGTCTTTCTCAGGACAGCTGTCACAGAAGTGCTGTTAGCTCTCTCTTCCAGATACTTCCTTTGGCCATATTGGCCACTTCCCTTCCTCTGAGTCTTTGGAGTCCTGCTGCTTAGAGAATCCATCCGTTGTGAAAGTTCTGGGGATAATAACCTTGCTTCATGTGAGAATCTAGACTTGGCCAATGGTAGAAATCCAACAGGACCCCATAGTCCATTTCTAGGGTTAGGAATATGGCCTTTAACTTAAGTTGTCAAGGAGATGCCTCCCAAATCCCTTCTTTAGGTCATGGTCAACTTCACCATGAAGTTCTGCTGGAAGGAGTGGCTCTTCCAAGTCATGCTACGTTATTTGAAGTGGCATAAAATAGCTAGGGCAGAGCTCTCTAGTTCTAGCAAAGCATTGTGTGGGTAGCAGAGCCTGCATGGGTCAGGTTAGGGTGGGTGGGGCCAGTAAATGAGCATGAAACTAGCCTGGAATCATCGACCACTTGGTCATTCAGTGAGTTAATCCCGTGGTATGACGATTAGTCAAGACTCATTTTGCTCAGCTTGGGGGGAGTTGAATGTGTTCCTCATCTGCAATTTCTTGGACGTCTCTAAGGAGATCAGATTTAGGTGACAGAACAAATGGTCCGTACCATCTGGAATTCTTCAATCTCAGGAAGTCTTCTAGAGATGGTAGAACTTTTCAGAAAGGGGGGGGGGATAGACCTCACTTAAAGAGTGATAGCCTTAAAAGAATGATAGCCTTCTGTAATCTATCACAGAAGGATAGCCTGTGTTAATGGGAGAGGACAGAAGGAACAGAAGCAAGATAACCTTAGATGATTACAAGGATTTCAGATTCTGGCTGGTTCTGCATGAATGGAGAACAGGCTCTACTGGAATATTCCCCGAGGCCACAGAACCAAGTTCCCAGGAGTGGAGCCCTGATGGGCCGACCGGACCCTTGACTTCAGAAGGGAGATCAGGCACTCAGGCAAAACCTTGGGGATCTCCTTCTGTCATGTAGAGTCCAGAAATGGTCTTAAATGGGCCCAGGAATAGACTGCTAGAAGTAAAATGCAGCTCTGGCCCTCTCCCCAGAGCCCTTTCCAGAGTGGGTCACTGCAAAGGCAGACTGACCCTACTGCTCCCAAAGGGGCCTGGACAGGAATTCCTCACTGGAGGAATTCCTCCTTCCTCACTGGAGGGTCAACCTCCTCGATACCACCTTCTCCCGAAGAAGATAAGTTTTCTGAAGGGACACCTGTATTACTTTTATGGGTGGAATCGTCTTTCTGTCCTTGGGGATCTGCTTTCTGAATCATGCTTCTGTGCAGCAAAGCTTTCATCCTGGCTAATCTGAAAGGACCCTTCGAGTCCCAGTTTCTTCAGAGAGTGATGTCCTGTCCTTGGTCCAGAAGGCTGACCTTGAGCTGCCGTAGGTGTTGTAGGAGACAGCTCATGTTTTCTCCTCCTCTTACCAGCCCACACATGATGGGCATTGAATCCTGCCAACTGCTTCTTTCTCTCTCTCTCTCTCTCCCTCCCCTTAGAGTCGTGCCTGGAGATGTAATCACGTTGGATGATCACTCTCAGGCATGGGTGGGTTGAGGGAACCAACAACAGGTGTTGGCCTCCCTCTGCCTATTCTAGGATTTCTTTGCCCTCTTCATCCTCTCAGAACCCAGAGGGTAGGGGAAGTAACCAGTGCCCCTAGGGCCTGATGGGAGCTGCAGCCCTAGGAGCTAAAGTACTAAAGGGCCTACATAAAGGAAAGGGACTAAATACCCCCAGCCGCTCTCCTCCTACAACCAATGAGAGGTTCCAGAAGCTGATGGGAAGCCATCCCCTGCTTCTCTTGCCCCTTCTCCAGGGGTAATACAAATGGGTGATCCTCTCAGAGTCTAGAACAGAGTGGGGATCTTTGGAGGCAAATCAAATAATTACACCCGCTCCTACATTGCTGTCAGCCTGTTTCATGGCCCGAGTTTAGCTGTAATGAGGATTGACAGCATCTGTGTCCAGGGCTGCACGGGCCTCACTACCACTGGGGGGTTCTGCCCCTGGGTGGACACTGCCTCTTTGGGCCTCTTCCAATTTTCTCCTGTCGGACCTGGTTGTAAGGAGATGGTCTCCATGCAGGGGTCCCCACTGCTGTCCTTTCCAATCTTGCCACCACACAGTAGAGGCGGCTACTCCTTTCTGCTTCTGTTTCTCAGAGCAGCAGGAGCAGTGACCATCACCTTCCATTCCACACCTGTGGTCCCTCCCGACCAGGCTGATTTTTAAAATGTCAGTGTGTAGTAAGTTTTGGTTCTTAATTTTCATGGGAACCTAGTTCTCTGGCTGTGGCTTTCCATTCAGTGGAAGCCGCGGGTAAGGGGTTGCGAAGGGTCTGTGGCTCCAAGGCTGGCAAGGGGGCAGGGGTCTGAACTCTCAATCCTGCAGTAGCCTCTTATGAGCTAGAGCAGAATTCTCTGCATCTTGGGAATAGGTTCAGTTCCTGTAGTATGTGCTAGTGGGCGAGGCAGGCGCTTATGCTGGATCCCCGCCCCCTGCTCGGTTCCGCCCCCCTGCTGGGTCCTAGCACAGCAAGCACCTCATCTTAAAGGATGGACCTCAGGTGGCTTGGGGTGTACATGGGGAGGACCAAAGGTGCCTTAACATAGGACTCATGGCTGCAGGGGTATAAATAGTCGAGCTCCTCCTCCTCATCCCTGCCATGAGGCCAACTTGAGATGATTGGTGCAGTCTCCAGGGCTGGCCTATAGATCCAGGTCAGTGACACCGTGTGCACTTGGCTCGAAACTATGACCTTGCATGCTGCCTTGCCTTCCTGGCTCCCCAGCTGGTGGGTCCTTAACCACTTCCCAAGAACTTTCACCTAAACTTCAGAGTGGACTCTACGACAGTAGGCAACTTCCGTTGCTCACGAGATTGTCTTGCTTGGTGTCCGGCCCTGTGGAAATTAAGTTGGGGATAGCTATAACTATCAGACTCCATTTCCTGAGCTTTAAAATGGGCTCCCAAGACAAAGGCAGAGATGGGACTCAAATCTGGACTGATCTAGAATGCAATTAAGAGCAGACTCTGGCATCTACCAGCACAGTGTGATGGGGCTAAGATGGAACCAAAAATGAGGAGAGAGGACAGAATTGCTAACTAGGATGTCTGATAGTCCTACCTGCGGATTGTCCCCCAGGCTAGAATCGGGCATAGCTTCTGAGACTACAAACTCCTATCAGGTAGTTAAAGACCTGCAAAATAACCATTCCACGAACCAGCAGAGACTTCTCTGCATATAGGAAGGAAAGCCTGGGGTAAACTCTTAAACAGATCCTTGAAAAGAATGCCAGTCTTAACCTAATGGTGACCTGTAGGATTGTGGCTATACGCAAGTACATTAACACATGAAATTTCATTGAGATCTGTGCCTACGGGTGCCCTGCTCTGTACGCGTGTGAAAACTTTGAGTAAAGAAAAGATACATGGCTATGTGTATCCTGACTAAGGGGAGTATGGCCCACAGTCCCATCACAACATTATTGCTAGAATAGGATTCAAGACTCCTAATCCTGGAGAAAGGAGTAAGACCGCGATCACCTACCTCGTCCTCATGCCACTGACCCATGCTTTGTGACTGCCTTTCCTTCCTGGGTTAGCAGACTTAGGCATCCCCTCCCTTCTCCCCTAAGTGTTTTTCTGCCCCATATAGATAGCCTCTGTTCTTCAGGGAGGAGATTAAGTAGTTGGGGACCTTGCCAAGTACATAGCAGCCTCTCCTCCTCACCTCGGGGGTGGGGGTGGGAATCTTCTTTCCCATTTCTCTCGAACCATCTTCCTCCCAGGTAGCCAGACGCCTGGCTCTGTTCTCAGCCATAGCATCTGTTAGTGAGGCCATAAATCAGGCTCAGATGGGGTCAGGCCCCATCAGATTGCTGATGGCATTAGGCTAACACATAGGGAGTGGGGTGTTTATATTAGTTTTGGCTCTTGAGTTGAAGGAAGAATGCTGGCATTTAGCATCATGATAAACTCAGCACCAACACATTCCGGGTCAGCAATTATGTTTCCAAGATGCATTGGGAGGAGCTGGGACGGACCCTCCCCAGGCCCATGGGGCCACCTGAGTAGACCAGCCCTGGCATGGGCAGTGAATGAGGCGTGCCACTGTCAGAGAGGGGCTGAACTGAACGGGGGCTGGTGTGAAGACTGGGGGAAATGCTATCGCTGGTGTTTTGCTGGAAATAGACCCACTGTGATCACTTCTGAACTCTACCCCCATTGCCCTGCCGGTCCCCGGGGAGTGAATCAGCTGGGCTTAGCAACTGCTTATTTGAAGACCCAGGAGCTAGGCATGAAAGCAGTTCATAGGGAACAGTGGATGACATTGGTGTGGGCTGGAGAGCCTGTCGTGATGTAGATCCGATTTGGTCTCAACAAACCCAACCGGAGCTCCAGGGCAAAGATGGCCCATTAGAGGAGTGCCACTTAGGGCCGAAATAGCCAGGCCCTGGGACCTCTGCTCTGCCAGGGAAGACCGGGACAACAGCATGGGTACTGTGATGTATCCCAAGGCCCTACATTTTCATGCTTTCCTACAACCGAATAACACCTTCTTTCTTGAAGGGGATCCAAGCAGTCTACCTCTAGGGCTGTCGTGTGGGGATTTTCCTGCCCATTCCTCCCCTTTCAGGAACTCCGGTCCTTTGGAGAATCTGGCTGATGTATCCGGATCATGCCCCCATTTTAACCCCACCCTTGCAGAACACACATCTGTGGCTCTTCTGGAACTCTGTACCCCTTAGTAACAGGCATAATCTGAGCAGTACTTCAGTCCTCTACTCAAGCAGCTGTGTCCCCCTTTGTAGCTCTTCTAGAGCCAAAAGTCCGAAAGGGTCAGGCGCTATGTATCTAGTAAAGCCTTGATGTCTCCAAGTGTCTGCTTTGTTGAAGTCCCAAAAAACAAAATGACCTTATTTAACCTACTCGGTCTGGACAAAGGAGCATCCCAACTCTGAAATCCCAACTATGAGGTCTGGGAAAAGAACGCTTCCTTTTACAGATGGATAGACGTTTAGGGAGGGGAAGTCACACACCTGGAGTCACAAGGCTAGTAAGGGAAAGCAGAGCCAAGCCCACATCTGCCCGACCCTAAGCCCTCTCCTTCTTCCAGGCAGACCTCACACCACTGGGAACCGGCCTCACCCTCTCTGGGGGCTCAGCCTGTTACAGAGCGTGGCTGAGAAAACCGTCCTTCATAAAAGCTGTAAATCAGAGGCACTCATGATGCCAGGAGATGGGCAGGAATTGCTTAGTTTCTAAGTTTTTGTTTCCTCGGCTGTAAAATGGGGATAAGGAGCTTGCCTCAGTCCATGTGTCCTGGAAAGACTGGTGATTCAAATTGTGACCCCCCCCCCCGATCAGTGGCTTTCCCCCTTCCCCAACCAGAGTTGTCCCCAATGGAAGGGATGTGCCAATAGGAAATCTCTTTCCACCCTGGGCCTCCAGTGTTCTCAGCTCTAGTGCTTGCTAGCAAAGCCTGGGGAACTTCGGGCCAGCTCAATGAGAGCCCAATGTGGAGCTCAATCCCAGGACCTCGAGATCATGATCCCCTTGCATATTAAAGTTCCTACAACACAGGGAACTTACTGTCTTTGAGATGAAGTTAGCCCATCCCAATGCTGTGAGATTATGAACCAACCACATCCCTCTCCCCACTCTAGGATTCTGTGGTCCTGTCTGTAAAGAATGTGTGCTGGCTTATTGGGGTGGGTTTTTTACTGGTAACAGTAGGTGGTGGTGAGTGGGCTCTACATTGAAAAGCACAGAGGAGGGCTCTGTCCACAGTCCAGAACACTTGATAAGGATGGGCAAAGAGATGGCCCAGAAGGTATGAGGCGATGGGGCTGGAGATGTCCAGCCCAGGCCCATTGTTATATTTGAAAAATGCAGGTGTGACTCCTGGGCCATGGAAGGGGGAGGCCAGCTCAATGCCCCATCCTGGGATCAGGAAAAAGACGGAACTGGGCAGGCCAGGAAGCCAGCAGCTGTGATGATCGCCTATAGGCAGAGCTTTGGTGTCAGTCCCTGGCTGTGCCTCTGATCTGCTGGGACCGCTTAGGTGAGCTGCATATGCCCATTTTGCAGATCAGGAAAAAGGCCTCTGAGATGAGGTTACTCAGCTCGGAGCACTCAGTGGAAGACTCTGGTCCTGTCAAACCTGAGTTAGTGTCCAGCACATGGGATATTCGGGAAATGGTCTTATTGAGACTGCCGCTGTCTGTGACCATGACCTCGGACTGGGAGAGGTGCCCCCAGGAGGCATCACAGGTCATAGTTCCTGGGAAACAGACTGAGGTGAAGTTTATTGAGTGGGTGCCTTTGGGATCATCCTTATGGAAGGGGAGAAAAACTGAGGTGCAGCTTGAACTCGGTGCAACAGCCTTGGCTGACCCCAAGGGAAGCACCAAAGTTAGAATGACCCCTCAGGTGTGTGCTGGGGATGGTCTGGCCGGGCCTTCCTACCCCTGCCCCGGGGTACCCCTAGCTGTGGGCTATACAGGGCAGGGCAGGACCTGCAGATAGGCAGCTTCCTATAGCCAAAGGATCCAAGCGGTGCATCCTGAGAAAACACATGGAACTGGGTGGAGGGGTAGGGAGGGCTTCCTGGAAGAGGAGGCATCTGGGCTGAGTTCTAAAGGTCCTATGAGAAAGACTTGCCAGGTGAGAGATACTAGGGGGAAAGGAGCATGTAAACAAGGAAACATAACAGGTGAAGGGTGGAGAAGGGTGGGAATGGAAACAGGCACAGGTGCCGTTGCTGTCCTTGGACAAATCAAGTGTCTGCCCGCTGCTCTGGGAATATTCTTTCCCTCAGAAAAATATTAGCTCTAGAAAATGAGTGCATGGCTCATTTCTTCTTTGCATTCCAGTCCCAGGAAGCTTTTCTGAGGAGGGGCCTTTGAGCTAATGACTCTTCTCTCTAAAATGTAGCCCCTGCTGCACTCCATCCCATACCCTGCTTTGCATCCCATCTCTTGCTGCGCTTCCCCTGAGAACAGAAAGCTTTCCCCCGGGCAGTGACTGAGCACCTACTTCAGCTCTTCTGCAACCCCAGCTCTCAGAGCAGCACGCACACTGGGCTGCATTCAAGGGCTCTGCCCCGAGTGAGTGAAGAGACTGGGGAGAAGTAAGAGCTGGGAAAATGGATGCTGACCTCCTGTGCAAGAGTCCTGGGGCGGAGGAGCACGTTCAGAAGATCCGTTACCTCCTAGTGCCTTGCTGGGTGCTCTGACCCCTGGCGTGGCTGTCCTGGAGTGGGCAGAGGGTCCCTCTTCCCAGAGCCCTGGAGAGATAGGGACCTGCTGTAGCAGATGAGACCCATTGGCCTGTCTCTAGGCCACATGGCACCTTAAGCCAGCCCAGGTGTGGACTGGACCAGACTCCCCAGAGAAGGCCCTTTTAGAGGTCTCTCTCACCACAGCCTGCCTTGAAGTCTCACACCTTCCTGGGCAGGATGTTCCTTTATTGCAAAGCCCCCCAGCTGACTGTTCTCAGGACCCAGCCCTTTGATGGTTTTATTGTCCCTAAATTCACACCAGTCCCCAATAACTTCAGAGCAGGTAGAGAATGCAGAGTGGGGAGGGTGCTGGGAGCGAATGGCCCAGGATCAAGGCAGGAGATTGCAATCTATAAATCTGCAGGGAACAGGCTTGCCTCTAAAGGCTTCCACGTGTGGGGCAGGGCTGGGCCCTGCAATCTCCGGCCCAGGATGCCAGGGCTAAGTGAATCAAGGTGGTCCCCCATGCTCCTGAATGCACCTGCTTCTGCCGGCTGGTCCATGCAGCTCTGCCCAGCAGTGACTGATTCTAGGACATAGAGTCCTTGAAGGCTGAACCCACAAGGCTTCAGAGTGGGCTCTACACAGACCAGCTCCTGCTAGGTCAGCTTCAGGACCCCAAATGGAAACAACGATCTGGATACAAGTTTGTCTTGCTGCCTGCTGTCACATTTCCCCATTCCATCCTTCCTGGGATGACCTCCAGATTAAGGGGGTTAATAAGAGGACCACCCCCAAGCAACTAGGATTTATCCTACCTGGAAACTGCTGAGCGAGGTCTTCAAATGAACCTCAGGATTGTTCTGAGGAGGGAGGAAGCTGGGGTATTTAACCACCAAGCCTGATCTTTCACTGGCCGGCAGGGTCGTTCTGGGTGTTAATGTTCAGCACTTCTGAATGGTTGCATGCAATTATAGTATGCTCCCACGGCTGGAGAAAGCATCCGGACAGAGATGAAGGTGCGTTTGAGGTTGGGGCGGCGGGGGGGGGGGGGCGGCAGGCATAAGCATGAAGACCATGTGACAGGAGCTGTCCACTGAACTTGCAAGGGAACTTCAGAGTGGGCTAGAAGGCAACACCTAAGCCACATGTGCTGCATTTGGAAACTGTTTGGAGGGTTTGTGTAGGGTTCCAGATCTACGCACTACAGTTTGTGCTTGGACTCACTTGGCTGTCTGCGGCAACCCAGCCAATAAATACCGAAGCAATGTCCTGGCATTCTTCAGTCCTGGCATGTAGATCTAAAAGTTCTAGGTCTCTAGGCTTGAGAAACAGCCATAACTTGCCTAACCCACTCATGTGTAGCCCTTCGTCAGTTGATGGTCCTACGTGGCCTCCAGAGATAGTCAAGAAAATACCAAAGACGGTGGCCTGCTGATCAGAAGAACAGGAAACCTGCTAAGCCAGCAGCAGAAGCCAAGAGCACCCCAAGTCAGGAGAACAGAGAAGGGAGGGGGTAAGATGCCACAGAACTTGGTGTCAAGCAACAGGAGGAAGGTCAAATGTGGCTGGGGGAGAGCGGTGGCAGATGCCCTGAGAAGGGATCAGAGGAGCTGGACTATGACGGACAGGGTCAGAGAAGGGAGTTTAGCTTTTATTCTTAGGCCAATAGAAAATAGAAATGTTAAGAAAGGAGACTTTGAAATGGTACTCTATCGCCATGGATGAAGACTGCTGCTTTCCTTCTATTCTTTCTAGAACAATCAGTAGGAAGGAAGTAGGCAGATTCAGGATATATTTTGAGAGTTTGTGACCTGCCCCAGAGACGGGATATGAGAAGACAAACTTCGTAGGGTAGAATTCTCCGATTCCCCCTGTGTTCATCTGGTGTCTCAGAAAATAGATGCAGAGACGCAGATAAAAGGCAGTTACTTATTTGGGGCCAGTCCTAGCGAGAGGCTGGAGCTGGCTTCACTTCCCGGCTGTGCCCAGCGGTGACACGTGAGTAGCTGAAATTGGTTGAGTTGGAAGTATTTATACCACCAAATGCCATAAGTCAGAGAGCCGGGGGGTTAACCATTTACCAGCCCCCCCACTGACAACACCCTGGAAAGATAAGAAGGGGAAGAAGCAAAATCTGGCAGGTTTAGCCTCCACCGGCAAAGTGGAGTATCAGCCAATCCAGTTGGGGGGCGCTCAAGAGCAGAGATCGCCCAGGGGTGGGGAGAGTCCTGGGTCCCTGCCAGGCTCCATTCCTCTGGGGATGCAGATCCTGACACTGTTGACTACCCATCTTCTAGTGACTGAATTAAGAGCTCTGGAGAGGAGGGCTAAGAAGTGCACAGCCTTGCCGATTCCCTGTGCACGTGTGGGAGGGGGTGTCCATTTTCTCCAGTTGAAAACCACCCAGACCTAGTAGGTCCTGCTCTCTGACAGATGGACAGCAAACCCCATTTCTGTGTCTCCACGTCCTACCTGGACCAGCCTCATTTCACTTCCAGCCTGTTCCAGCTCATGATTCTTGCTTTGCGGCCTCCGGTGGAGTTTGGCCAGTGGGGAGGCAGAAGATTAGGATGGAAGGGGAAAAGACTGGGTTATCTACTGATTCTAACAGTAGAATCTTAGTACCTGCAGTTCCCTCTAGGGAGATGTTGGCCCCAGATATTAACATGGCTTACTGCCTCCCATCTTTCCCCATGCTACCTTTTTATGAGATTTTTTTCAAGCATATTTTGATATTGGCCATCCTACCCCCTAACCTCCACCCATGTTCCTGCTCTGTTTTTCTTCACATTGGTCCCTGACGTTGTCTTTGTCTGTGGTCTCCTTCAGGGCAGGACGTAGAGCTTGGACTATGCACTCCATGAGGACTGGGGTTGCATTATGTATGCTGATGGCTCCATCCCAGTGCCTAGATGGATACCTGGTGCAGAAGTGTTCAACTGTGTGATTCAAAGGGGACCCTGTGTGAAAGGCACCCTGGATTTGTGCTATGTACACCCATATGGCCCAATATGGTGGCTCCATCAGTAAGGTCCTGGGCTGGGGCAGGGAGATGCAAAGGAGTTTAAGGGCATTGGAATGGATTCCATGCATTAAAGTGTTAGATCAAGCAGGGTAAGGCGAGGCAACCCGGAGATAAGCAACATCTAGAGGTCATTACTAGAGGGAGATGAGGCAGGGGGCAATGGGAGGGATGTGGCATCTCTTCTTCCTTTGCTAAGCCATTGGGTTGAATCTGGAAAGGCTTTGGGCTTCTCCCAGTGGTAGCTGGTGATGAGGGAGAGACAGAGCTGGCAACAGGTTCTAGATAGAACTGAGGAGAGGACAATCTGAGGACAAGAAGGAGAAGAAACAGCCTAGTTCTCCCTTCTCTCTGCTCCAGTTGGATGAATCCAAACCTGAGGTGCAGGCAAGGAGTCTAGGAAATGGTCTGCGGCAGTCTCTGCACGCACAGCTGAGCAGAGGGAAGGGCAAGAATGGGATAGAAGGGCAAGTAGGTAGTGACTAGCAAGGTGGTCCTGGCCTTGAACACAGCTGGTATTCAAATATTTGAAGACTGACATCTTCTGATTCAAGATTGGCAAGATAATCTTTGATTCAAGGAGAAACAGAATGGAGCAGACCCAAAGGGATGTCAGGGAGGCCAGTGTGGGCACAGGGAGATGGACCATTGCCCTGATCAGTCTTCTGACTTCTTACCAGGACCAAACATTCAGTTCTCTACCATGGGTCTTATGCTTGAGTGGACCTTTTTCTAGTGGCCAAAAGAGTCTTGATTAGAACAGTCTGATTTCAGAAAGGTAGTCCTTGGCAGGGTACCCTCTTGCTCAGTAACCTTCTGTGGCTCCCTATTGCCTTCTGAATCAAGTCCATCCTTTTGCTGATGGGCCTCAAATATAGGCTAAAGAGTTCTTCTTTTTCACTTCTGCTCAGTGTGGCTCCAGCCGGGATGACCTGCCCAGACCTTGTATCCATAAGCTATCGCTGTGTCAAACTTACTCCAAGACTTTGTGGCCTAAAAAGCCAGGTTGGTTATTGCTACTGAGTCTAGGACTCTGCTGGTTGGGTGTTTTGATCTTGGCAGTGCTCACTCATCCCTGGCCAGCTGGGGTTGGGGAGGCAGCTCTGGGCTTTCTCATGTAGTATTTGGGGGATCAACCAGCCATAGACTGATCTAGAATGGTCTTGGCTGGGAGAGTTGGGCCACATGAACTGTCGTTCTCCAGGAGGCTAGCTTCAGTTCACTTGAATGACAGTTTTCTCTGCTCTTCCCTTTTAGCTAGAGTCCATAATGGTAGATGCCATGGTGTGCCACCAAGATATCATCCTTTCTGGATGAACCTCGTCCCCCCAGGTGCTGTGGGTCTGGGGTGCTGATGGGTCACAGATCAGTGGTTCTCTGGGAACTGCCTTCTGAGAAGGAAGAACAAAGCTGGGTGAAGCTGCTGCCTTAGCAACTGGCATTCCCTGGTGAGAATAGGAAGGGTAAAAGCTTCTCTCTCCTTGTTCTGCTTGAAACTGGTGTGGCCTTTGAGTTCTCCCAAGGGTCTCCATGGGGTCTCCTAGTCTGCGTCGCTGCTGTATTATAGTTCAGTTTCTCCCAGAAGTGGCCCAGCTGCCTCCCCAGTTCCCAGGCGCTATCCTTGCAGATTCTTCCCCAGTAAATCACCGGCAACAAATCCTAGGAGGGCTCACCGATGACAAGGGCCTTTACTGTGAATCAGCTGAAGAGTCTGACCCACATCCTTCACATTTACCTTATGCGGGTTACACGCAACCAGCTCTCGGGGGAGGGGGGAGTAGAGTATGGTTTTCCAGCTTCCATGGTGTAAATACCCCCACCGTGACCAGTGGCAAATGAGCATTTTGAAGTCCTTGAATGTGGCATTGGGGAGAGATGTGCAAAATGGGCTCCCAGGTCATGAGAAGCTGGCTCCAGGAACCCACAGAGACACCACACCGGAAAACCAAAAGGGTCTGGAAGCAATGCCTGCCCTTACCATATACAGTGAACTCTGTTCTGCTGCTACTCTTCCTAAAGCTTCCGATGGGTTTAGGACTTCCCCTGAATGCATGCATTTCAAACCAAGTCCTGCTTGAGAGAGCAAGCAGCAGCTGGATGCTGGAAGGAGGTTGATCTCTTAATTCAGGAGGTGGGGAGAAAAGGGGTACATAGAAGCCGTTTTTTCCATTGAGGGGAGCCTGGGTGGCTCAGTTGGTTAAGCATCCAAGTCTTGATCTCAACTCAGGCCTTGATCTCAGGGTCCTGAGTTCAGGCCCCGCATTGGGCTCCAGTCTACTTAAAATTACATAAACATCAAAAGGCTTGCAAAGCTTCTCTTTGTGTAGTGAGTTCCCCCAAAATACTCTATTTAAATCTTCAAAAAAATTTAATTTTTTTGTAGTTGTCAGATGCTGTATACCTGAAAATGATATGTCAAGTTACCTGGGGCTCATAAGTGTAGCCACTGTCTGTCACCGTAGGACACGATTACGATAGCATTGACTATGTTCCCCATGCTGTGCCTTTTATTCCTGGGACTTATTCACTCCAGAACAGGAAGCCTGTACTCCCACTGCCTTTCGCCCATTTCTTCCATCTTCCCCCTCCCCTTTGGCAACCATCAGTTCTCCACTTATGGGTCTGATTCTACTTTTTGTTAGTCTTTTAGGTTCTGCATGAGTGAATTCTTCTTTCAGCATGATATCCTCTAGGTCCAACCACGTTATTAAGAGAGATCCCATCCTTTTCATGGCCGTGTAATATTCCACAAACTGCGTGTACCACATCTTCCTCATCTGTTCATCTATTGGTGAATATTTAGGCTGCTTCCATATCTTGGCTATTGTAAATAATGCTGCAGGGATGCCTGGGTGGCTCAGTTGGTTAAGCAGCTGCCTTCGGCTCAGGTCATGATCCCAGCGTCCTGGGATCGAGTCCCACATCGGGCTCCTTGCTTGGCAGGGAGTCTGCTTCTCCCTCTGCCTCTGCCTGCCACTCTGTCTGCCTGTGCTCGCTCTCTCTCTCTCTAACAAATAAATAAAATATTTTTTAAAATAATGCTGCAATAGACCTAGGGGTGCATATCTTTTTGAATTAGTATTTTTGTTTGGGTAAATAACCAATTTCAAACTATTGGATTATATGGTATTTTGTATTTTTAATTGGGAGGACCTCCCCCCCCATACTGTGTCACTCCACAGTGACCGCACCAGTTTGCATTCCCACCAACAGTGCCCGAGGGTTCTTTGTTCTCCACATCCTCACATTTATCATATCCTGAGAAGTTTTTGTAAGTGTGTGGGGGGGGACTACTAGGCAGTTCCACAGGAACACGTTTTTTAGTGGGGTTTATACCGAGAAAAGCCAAGTCCTTCCCTCTTCCAGCACTCCTACTGCCCTCCCCCGCCCCCTCCCTGTCCCCATCCAAATAAAGCTGGTGGGTTCTTTTGACACTGTGGATTATAGAGTCAAGCCTGGCATTTGTTGGATAAATAAACTGTATTCACCCATTAATTTCCTGGCATTAGTTCATGTCACCTCCCTCAAGATGGCCAACGCAAAGCCGCTGAGAGCCTTGGGCCAGCTGACAACAGCAGGGTTCGAATCCATGGCAGGCACGCCGTTTGGCTTGTGCCAACAGAAATCATGGACATTCAGCCCCGGAGCTGGGGCTTCTTGTGACCAAAGGCCGCTGGAGCTGGACGGCATTCCCACGCAGCAGATGACCTGATGGAACGAAACCAGAAGCGCTCTCCTGAACATACAGGGTCCCGACAGGGAGCCAGACCTCTCCTCCCCCCAAAGAATGGTGGTGGTGGACATTTGGCCATTATGGTCCCAGAGTCGTTTTGGAAACCAGCACTGGTCCACAGCACATGGTCCGATTGGAGCAGCACCTCTGGTGCAAGGAAGAGATCAGGTCCCAGCCCACCATGTCCCTCCTACAAATGCAGCACTCATGTTGGCTGGAAATGGCGGTCTGGTGAAGTTTCTCTCCTGGGCATCTGAGCCGCCCCTATCTCTTTGAAGATTATAGGGCTTTAGCGTGCCTTTAAAGTGAATTTTTCCCCCTGTGTTTTATTATAATTAATGGCCAAAAAACTCTTCTCTCTTTTTTTCCCTCCCTTTATCTCTTAAATATGTTTCTTTCCTCTTAAAAAACGTAATATTTCTTTTAACCCAGGATATGGATGAGCCTGTCCCTAGCAGGGCAGGCCCAGCTTCATCTGTCAACTTGATTATGCAAAGCCTCTGTTTTCAGCTGGCATCTGAGGTGGATTTCAAAGCCATGACTCATGTGCGCTTCCAGACTTAGGACCCGGAGAGCAAACCCTCCACGGTGCGCTCTGCACGGGCCTGGCTCTTCGAGAGAAGGTCCTCCAAGGCTCCTGCTGGCTAAATGACTCCCAAAACGTGGTGAGCATGCATGCATGCACTGACACAGCCTACAGGACAGCTCTGCCAACCTGAGCTGGCCGTTCGACTCTCCTCTCGTCCATGCGAGACACGCATCTGCAATCGCTCAGATAATGGGTTGAGAAATCATCAGATAAATGTGCAAAGTTTTAGGTAATAGGCATGAGATTGTTTCCAGTTTTTTCCTAAATGCTTTATGGTCCATGCACACAACAGAATGATACATAGATGTCTTCTAAGTACAAAATCGCAAAAATTCACAAGGCCCCCGGCACTGGATAGTTCATTGTGGGAGGCTGTCCTCTGTGTTCTAGGATGGTTAGCAGCATCCCTGACCCCCTAGCCATCCATGCCAGCAGTGCCCTCCAGGTATGATGACCAAAAATGTCCTTCAGTATTGCCAAATGCCCCCCAAAGCAAAATCGCCCCAGTTAGGACCAAGTGTTCTACAACAGGTATATGCCGATTTGAGAGAAGTAAATTCTTCTGTGTAGCAGAAGCGGGGAGGAGCAGTCAAGAGGGGATTTTATTGTGTTTTTGAAATGTGTGTCGCTCTGGCGGTGGGGAGGGGGAAGCCCCTGAATGTGAAATTAATCTTAGGCACCTTGTTTTAATAAGGAGGTAGAATTTATCAACTAGGGGTCCAGTTTTCAAAATCCAGAAGACTCGTGAATGTAGTGCTCAGGGCGTAAGTGTTCCGAACACAAACCAAGGGGCTCTGTGCATCAGTTCCCAGCATGTAAACCATGTTCTGGAATGAAGGCAGCGTATACACTCGTATACTCACTGTCCTCGGGAAGCTAAGTGTGCATGTCTCTAGATATTCACTGTGCACTTGGTGAATGCTTGTTTCTGCAAAGTATTTGATCATCCTTGTTCACTAAATGGGATGCAGGTTTCCGTCAGTGTGGTAAGGAAAGTGATGGGATAGCTTTGCCTCCAGAGTAATGCCCTCGGCTCGGGTGTGATGGGCCTCTGCCAAAAAGCAAGATTACTGTGCCATCTAAGTGAAGTCCCTAGGACACTAAGGATGCTTCTCTCTGCAGACTACTCCTTGGAGGAATGGTTCCTCTGAATTTCAGGAAATCCATTGAAGATCATGGTTCTAACTGCCTTTGATCCGGTCCTTCAGGAGAGTGTAAAAATCCAGAGGCCAGAGTCCTATTCCAGGGAACCAATTTTGGTGGGTCTGGGGGCAGGGCCCAGGCCACCGGATGCTCTAGAAGCTTCCTGGGGGATTCTAACGTAACCTTACCCCATTTCTCCCGGGCCAGGTTCTGCCAGAGCGCATTGCCAGAGGCCCTCCGTGATAAATGAGCTGTAGAATTGAAACCACAATAAAATACTCTTCTCCTATGACAAAGCACCCTGAGGAACCTGGGATAGAAGCTTTACAGGTGGGCCCCACAGTCTCAGGCTATCTCGGAAATCCATCTAGGTTTAGAGTCTCTGTGGCTGGGACGTGGATCCCGCCCCCGCCCCCACCCATGCTATGCAGCCAGCCACAGCAAACGTGCTGTGGAGGGTTTGCAGACCCCAGATCTGAGCCACATGGATGGATTGCCAGCTGAATTTGATCAGGAGGACTGAGATCTGGGGGTCCAAAGCCTTCAGGTCTGGGATTTCTCAGACATTAGGTTATGCACTCAGTTTCTCTGTGCCCAAAACTGTGCTGTTTGGAGGAAGGAGCGCTGAGCCACCGGTGCCCAGGAGGTCTCTGCTCAAAGCTGGGGGTTCCCCTGCCCCGCCCCCCCAAATTCCACCCATTCCTTTAGGCTGATTCTAATCGCCCTACCAAGAAGCCTTGCTTAGTTCCTGCAACTCTTAATTTGGAGCACATATTTAAATATGTTCACAGATGAGAATAAAAATTCAAGCCCAACCTGCCCGAGTGAATTGACAGGTCAAGGTCTGCTCACAGTCTGACCTTGGACAGGCCTGGGCCGGAGAGCACAGCTCCACTCTGAGAAAGATGGGCCAGAGGCTCAGGGGACTAACACCTACAGGGGAGAGTCTGGCCTTCTGCAGCCAGCCGGGATGAGGGTGGGAGGGGGTACTGGTAAGGTCTCAGTGAAGTCCGGAACTTACTTAACAGTTATAAAGCGAAGCTAATCTGTTCATTTTAACAAGTGCACGACCTACGATGCTACTGTTAGAGGAAGCTGAGGAAGAGCACCCAGGGAACTTTCTGGGCTCTCTGCATGCCTGCCCACAGAGGCACAGGCTGCTGGCCTATGTCTGGACTGCAGGCTTAATGTTGGGTTTACGTCCTGGCTTTGCCATTCCCTAGCCAGAATTCTTTGCAGAAACAGAATGGTGCCTGCCCCCCCCAACCCTTCACCTCCACTTCCCCATCTGGAAAATGGTGAAAATGGAACCTACCTAATGGAGTTGGGCTGGATTAAAAAGTATGAAAGTGTGTGTACCCTGCTGGGACACAGCGACCTCTTTTAGAGCAAGCTGCTGGTAATTTCTTACTGTACAACTGGCACTACAGTTTTAGTTTCTGAGATATGGGTCGGATGGAACTTTCTAGTCTGTTCATCATGTCGTTTTGACCTGTGCGTGGCTGGATGGGGTTTCTGACTCACAGCTCTCAACAGGGCCCCTGAAACCCTTCTGACCTCAGGACACCCTGGCCTCGGGCTACCCTGTCTGCTTCCAGCCTCCCTGAGCACGGCCATCGGCCTGAGGCACAGACCTGATGGAATGGCAAGAGGTCTTCAGTGGGAGCAGTTCTCCTGCTAGCCTAAGTCACTTAATCCTCAAGCCAACATAGGGCACTTGCAGAAGGAAAAAGGATGTCCTTAGCGGCCTTCATTGTACTAGGAGGAAATTGGGAGCAACCTAAGTGTCCATCAAGGGGGGATGGCTTAAATAATGATGACCTACCCAAGGGCCCAGTCTAGTACATGTTAATCTGCCTCCCTTCCAATGGCCATTGCAATGTAGAATGATCTCCAAAACAAATTAGGTAAAAGGGCTACGTGATACGCGATAGTCTAGTCTTGACGTGAAAATGTTCACTAGAACGTGATCTCATAATGGCAGTGCCCTCCCTCTCTGCTGCCCAGAGCTCCTGGAAACACATCTACTGAGTGCTGAAATGTGGACTGTGACTAAGGAATGTTAGTTTCAATTTTCTTTAAAAAAAAAAATTGAGAGTTAAGAAGAGAGAACACAAGCAGGAGGAGGGAGGGAAAAGCAGACCCCCCCGCTGAGCAGGGAGCCCGATGTGGGACTCCATCCAGCACCCTGGGATCATAACCCAAGCCAAAGGCAGACCACCTGAGCCAACCCCCTTAATTGAAATTGCCTCATCGAGTAGATGCCATATTGGACAGCATGGGTTTGGAAGCTTACAGACCAGAATCCCAGGGGATTTTTTTTTCTTTGACTTATTCAGGAAATCTAGTCCTATGTTACCTAAAGTCCTGCTCTTCTAAATGCAGGTTGATACCTTGGATTGGGTCCTGGGACAGAAAGTTAATAGTGGAAACACAGCAGGTTTTGTTTGAATTTCATCAGTGCATTACCAGTAACACTGGTGTTCATTTCAGTTATGACCAATGTCCCGTGGGAACTGAAAGCATTAGGGGAGGTTGGGTGTGAAAAGTATATGGGGCAGGATTCTGTGTAAACTGGAAACTCTTCCGAACTAAAGTGTGTCCTTAAAATTAATACTCCTAAACTTGGTGCTGGATTTTTTTGTTGATCTGGAACGTTAGACCCTTATAGCTTCTCTGATGAAGGACAAGAACGCACACTTGGACCCTCGTTGGCTCTGGGCTTGGTATGTTCAGGAACCCTGGCTGAGAGGAGGCGGCTTGTTCAGCCACTCAGCCCGGTGAGGAGCACTGCCTGCCTGGTGGCTGGTCTTCTGCCCCTTGTGCCCTCCAGTACCTCCAGGGACCCGGTGACTCCCCAGAGGTGAGGCTGAGAACAGACGACACATCGGTCCGGATGGCCGCCTTTAAAGAGGCGGGACCAAAGCGGGTGCTGTTTTAGATCCTCTTCAGCTCATTCTGAATGTACCTCCAATGATGAACAGCCAAAGACCAAGGACGGAGATACAGGGCGTTTCACTACCTGTGTTCTCCAGAGCGCCACCTAGTGGCAGACAGGAAAGACGGTTCCCTATTTCATCTTCAGGAGGAGGGAATTAGCCCTGTGGGGTTCAGGACCCCAGCCCCAGAGGCCATGTCTGACTTCTGTGCCAGGCGATGTCCCTCCCCTCCATGGAATGACAGCCATGCAGAACACTTCAGAGTTCTAGGGTCCCACAGGCCTTGATCCTGCGTCCCATTTCTACCACATGGGCTGCTCTGAGCCTCCGTCTTCTCACCTATAAAATGATTGCAGGCACCCATGTCCTATCCCAAAGCCGTGAGACTCCTCAAAGCACCAGTTCTTAAGGCCTGATACTTGACGGTAGCTGCCATTCTGCTAAGTGGGAAAGCATCTTGAACCGCATATTCTTCTAGAAGCTTCCCTGGTTGAACCTAGGAAAGGGGGAGGGGAAAAGACCGTAACTCCGGATGACTTTATTTTGAGGCTCAAGCAAGAAATTATGTAGTGATCATCAACCCAACCCTGGGAAAAGTCTGGAATCTGTTTCAGGTCCTAGTGTTGTCACCGGTAAAGGGTTCACACGTATCCTGAGTAGCCTGCCCAGTCTGAAAGGCTGGAGACCAGTATTTTCCTGAGGGAAATGAGGAAATCCTGTGATAGATAGGTCTGTCTCAGTAGGAACATCACGGGACTTTAATGAGGTCCTCCTGCCTCGCCAGGCCCGTCACACAGAGTAGAGGCAATGTAAGTGCACTGCGACTCTCTGGGCTGGTAGGACGGACGGCTCCCACGCCAGCCCATGGGTCATGTGACCACTTCCCCCTTCCCCAGTATTGTTCCTGGTGGGAGTAAATGATGGCTGTTTAATCAAAACCAGGCTGTGCCTCCCTGCCCCAGCCAGGCCCTCACCGGCCCCCCAACCCCCGACTTTGAGCTTTCGTGGTGTAGGTCCCAGGGGTTTCTGTCTACACCACCTAAAAGCAGCTCTCTTAGAGGCCATGTTCCTGAGTTTCCTTCTGGGCGCAAGCCAGCAGGTCAGAGGACATGGGAAGGCCAGTCACGGAGGATCACCTGTCTGGTACCATTTCACAAATGGGCCCCTGGCCATCCCCGGCCTTGCTCCCTGGGCGGGATCATCCCGAGGCCAAATTCGATGCACTGTGTGAGTGGGAGAGGTCTGAGAAGCATTTGTTTCCACGCTTTCTGGAATAACCTTATTGGCAGAGGAGAATGAGGACCATACTTCTGCTGAAACACACTACAATCGACTGTGTGCTAAACCCTGTTGGCCTCATGAGCCAGCTGGTCCTGTTGTCCTGGTTTTGGTGGCAAGGTTTGTAAGGACAACCAAGAGGGCAGGAAGAGGGCTCCAGCTCTGTCACTCATACCAAAAGTTCCAGCGACCCCTCACCCGCCCCAGACAGGCCTGTGGGTCTCTGGGCTCTGCTGTACCACTACCTAGGTTTCTTCCAAAAGACAACAAGCCACCATGAGTCCATCTGCCCGTGTATCCCCCCCTCTCAAAAGCAGCCTGGGCTCACCTGCATGTTCCAAGAGAGCCCCGCTCTTTTCTGGCTGCCCTTGGTGCCTGACGCCCAATAGCCAAGGTCTGCCTGGCAGGTAGCCCCTCCAGCAGGACTTTGGTCCCCTTCTCTGCAGGAGAAGCAGGTGCACAGATTGGCTCACCCCATCTCTGTCTCGAGAGATCCCACCTCCGCACCTCTGATGCCCAGCCCAAGCACCTTAATGTTCTCA
Source organism: Taxidea taxus jeffersonii (assembly GCA_003697995.1). NCBI lineage: Eukaryota > Metazoa > Chordata > Mammalia > Carnivora > Mustelidae > Taxidea > Taxidea taxus. Next base: position 135,195 of record ML103915.1, read on the forward strand.
ATCTCTTCCAGAAGAGCCCCCTTTCTGCCTGTGTGTCTATGCTCTGAGGTGCCCTGCCCCTGGGCGGGGCGGGGGGGGCGGTTAGAGAGCCTGGCAGCCCTGTATTGTAATTCTGAATGGTTTCTGAAGACCTGAACATGAGAATTTGTGTTCGACCTCTATGGATGCCACTCTCCTATGCTACCAGCGATATTATTCTGTGTCCTCCTATTTACCTTGGCATCTCAGTTTCTCCATCTGTAAAGTGGGAGCAGCAGTGCCCATCTCCTAGGCCGGCTCTGAGACTGCAATCAGCAAGCATTTTATCAAGCCCTGAGCCCTGCGCATGGCATGTCCTGTTGTATAAATGTTATTTAATAAACAAATCCAATGAATCTTCACAAAAACTTCTGGGAAGGAGGTGCTCTTCTCTCCCGCTCCCTGGTAAGGAAGGCAAGCCTCACAGATCACACAGCTGTAGCAGGTGGCAGCCTTGAGTCTCCACAACTCAGTGTTGTCCTGGTCCACACACTCAGCTGAGTATTGTAGGTAACTGACCTCATGGCTTGAGGCGAGATGGTTCTCCTCTTGGACCGTGATCTCCAGTCTTAATAATATCTTTTCATACCGCTGATGTTTTAGCCCATAACTTTTTTTTTAAGATTTTATTTATTTAACACAGAGAGAAAGAGCGTAAGAGAGGGAGCACAAGGAGGGAGAGTGGGAGAAGGAGAAGTAGGCTTCCTGCTGAGCAGGGAGCCTGATGTGGGGCTCGATCCCAGGACCCTGGGATCATGACCTGAGCCGAAGGCAGACGCTTAATGACTGGGCCACTCAGGCACCCCTAGCCCATAACTGCTTAGCCGATCGATTGTCCTACGAAAACGTCATGAAATCCTGTCTCAAGCGGTCTCCAAGGGTGTGGAGAAAACGGACACTCTAGGAAGAGGAACCATGTTAATCCCACGTAGCCTTTTGCCACCGGCAGGTGCTGAACACCACTGATGTCGGGCTTTGTGTTAAGAACACGACTCAGCTCTGCATATGGTCTCCCGAGGCTGTCTGGTGAGAAAGGGGAGTTCTGAGGATTGAGGTCACTTGCCTGTGCCTGTCATGCGGTACAAGCTAGAATTTGAAGCCAGAGGTCCTGGTTCCTGGGTGCATGCTCCAGGCCAGCCTTCCTGGGACCAGCCGCGTGTCCTCCTGACCTTCATCGCCAGGTCTGTGAAAGCCAAGTGCGCTGTGGGCCCCAGGCAAGAGGGGCGCGTTGTTATTCCTGCCCCAACTTCTGGAGTGAGGATGGGTTGGCCTGGAGAGGACGTTGAGTAATAAGTGGAGAAAGGGCCGCTCTGGCTTCCAAATAAACAGGCCAGTGAGTGATGAGGGGACCCCTTCCTCCAGAGCCCCACCCGGGGCCAGCTGCCGCCACCCTGCACACGTTCCTTACGCGAAGGCGGGTAAACACCACCGGGACCCACTTCAAAAGGATCCGTGGGCAGCCGCGGAGGGGGCAGCTGCGGCTGATGGAAACGACGTGCCTTTGGGGGGCTGGGGTGGCCTCCAGTAACAGACGGCCCCAAGATGTCCAAATACATCAGTGTGGAGGCCTCAAAGGCCCAGAGACCGAGAGCAGGAAAAATAAATAATTCCGTTATCTCTGATGAATTTTTGCCTTTGATCTCATTTTCTCCCTCCTTCCATTGCTTTCTCCCCACACCCTTCCTCAATTTTTCTCTCCCCACTACCTTCTTTCTCTTTTCTCTTCTCTCTCTCTCTCTCCCTCTCTCTCTCTCTCTCTCTCTCTTTTCTTTTCTTTCTTTTTTAAATCTTTCCTCCTCGTAGTTTGATTTATGCCCAAACCGCTCGGTAAGGCTGACGTCCCCTGATGGATTGGCGGAGTTGTTCGACTCAGAGCCCTAGCAGGCGGCTGGGAAGGGGGCAGGGGAGCAGCTGGTTGGCTCCTTCAGAGCAGGGCAGGGCCTGGGTCTGATGAGGGGGCTGCCATCTAGACACATACAGAAGACCTGGGTCCTGGGACAAGTGGGACAGGGGCTACACCGGCGCGCTCTGTGTTTGAGCCAATCTAGCAGTAGGGACAAGGGTGCCTTTCCTTCCCCACAGGGAGGTCATTCATTCAAAAGCCATTAGGTGCTTACTGCATGCAAGGCCCTGGGAACAAGAGGTGAGTAGGGGCATCAGTTAGAGGGCCATGCGCCCCAGCAGCTCTGTCCCAATCAGGGCAGGTGGTGCCAAGGTATCAGGCCGTTGGCTCAGATTCTCACTCTGCACTTCACTAGCTGTGTGACAATTTAAGAATACTACTATAACTCTTTGACCTAGTGTCCTCACCTATAAAATAGGTAAGACTCCACACCATAATCCTGAAAGTGTTTAACGGGTGATAGGTATGCTTGGCACCCTCTACCTGCTTTAATTGGGGTAGGCAGAAAATAAGGAGCCCAAGGAGTAGCTAACAGGCACATATGCTTGCTGGAAGCCTCAGCTGGGGTTTCGGGATAAAAGTGCATGTGCAAAGGTCCTGCAGTGGGAGTGCTCAAGGAATTAAAAGCCAGTACCATTAAAGCCTAGAAATTCAAGAAGTAGGAAGAACCATGAGATTAGAGGAGCTGGTAGCACAGTCTTACAGGACAAGATGAGGGGTTTCTTGATCCAACAGCCACTGGGGAGTAGAGAGATGAGATGCATGTTTAAGAGCCCCATTGGGCTGGTGCCGGGGAATGCAGACTCCTGTGAAGGCTGGGAAGGCAGGTGGGTTATGGGAGTTGCCCAGATAGAAGTCCGTTTCCTCACCCTCACCTGCCATGTGAATGGCTGCCTCTCTCACTCTCCTTGACCAATAGCAGTGAGGGAATGTTGATGGAGCCCAGCAGGGTTGCACTGAATGGAGCAGAAGGAAAGGTCAAGGCAGCTTTGCAAGTCTGGAGGCAGCTGGGCATTGAGGGGTGCCATGGACTGCAGCAAGAGAAGGCTGACAGTGTGTGTTGATTTACCAAGTGGCGAAGAGCACCACTGGAGCAGCTGGGTATTTCTTGCACACTGAAGCACACTAATAAAAATGTTAGGGGTATATGGGGGCAGGGGGGTGTGCTCCCCAAGTCGGGGACTAAGCACCTGAAACCTGCCTTCATGATAGATCAGTAGTTTCCAAACCTTGCTGTGCATTGGGACTTTTAAAAACTACTAATACTTGGCTCTTACCCTTGGACATTGATTTGATTTATATGAGATGTGACCTGGCCATTAAGGGTTTTGTTTTTGGTATTGGTTTTGCTTTTTTTTTTAAATAGCTCCCAGGCGATTCTAATGTGGAGCAAAACTTGGGAATCATTATAGTAAAAATTCACATGTTATGTATGCCCTAACTTTAATCTCCATGATCTCTCTAAAGGTTTAGTTTGTCACCTGTATGGGAGGGATGAAAGTAACTCTTCCATAAGGTTAAATAATTTGCCCAAAATGACCCAGCAAATATGTGGGTTATATTTGAACTTGAGCCATCTGACTCCATATGGCAGGGCTCATAACCATTACGTCCCACTGCCTCTCCACTTTGAGCTAGAGAACGGAAGGGGGACCGGTGGTAGAAGCTCATGGAGTGTTAGGAGACCACCATCTTGGAAATTCCTCCAGAGCTCCTCATGAGGTTCAAAGGAGGCAGGACCAAGGGGTGGGGGGCATGGAAAGGAGGTACTCAAAGGGGATCTTCACTATCAGATCTGGTACAGACTTGTCTCTCATTCAGTTTCATGCAACCAGCCTGGGTGGGTGGCAAGAAGCACTTGGTTGTTGGCATCCAAGGATCTCGAGATGGTGGATTCCGGCACTGCTTATTGGGAAAACCATCAGAAGAGGTCATGCCCCTGGTGTGGATTCTACCTATTTGACCTCTAAGTCCTTAACACTTCAGTGTCTTGGTTTAGTATTAGGGAGGTTACAGAGCAGACTTTGTGCTACCAAGAACTCCCTCTCTGTCTTGGTCCCCATGCTTTTGCTGGGCTGGCCTTGGAATTTGGGCTGTGTTGTGGTCTGCCTGTCTTTAGAATCAACAGAACTATGTGGTGTAATTTTTCTTCTTGGATTTTTATAATGTTCTACAAATAGGTTACAATGATGCATTCTGCTTTGGACAGTGGGTGGTCTTCAGTTTCCAGTTTCCAGGTGGATGCTGCTGTGAGCATCCTTGGATGTTTCTCCCGGTGCTGGAGGGAGGAATTTCTGGGCCACAGAGCAGAGACCTTCACCTTGATTTAGTGAATGATGCCAGCCTGCTCTCCAAAGTGGTCTGGGACCTCCCACCTGCAAGCTCACATTCCAGAGCCCCTCTCTCTCTCGTACCCCTGTACCTTCCTTTGTCCTTGGGCTTCATATTATCCTCAAACTGATTATCAGAGGGAAGAGGTGGTAGGATCCCCACCTCATGGATAAGCAAACTGAGGTTCACCCACATCACACTGATGGGAATGGGCAGATCCATATCTCATTTGCACCTTGCACTCAGTTCCAGTCATTAACCTGCAAGGACCCCAGTTCCCCTGGGTGTAGGAATGTCCCCTGTGGCCCCTAGTGTATGGCACAGTGGCATATTCTTCCCCAGGGAGGAGTAACGCTTCTTGTGGGTATTTTACTGCATTCTAAAAGTTCATAGTGGGGTGGCTTTATGGCTTTGGTAATTTCAGACCATAATAAGGAGGGTCCCATGCTTGGGTATATCGGGGGACCACACAGGAGCTGTGAAGAGCTCACATTTCAGGATCGCGTTATTTCTTTCATCTGAAAGCGCAAATAGCACCTTGCTCCTGGAGCCCTAGTAGACATTGGATAAGATCCTGGTCCGTGGTGAGCAGGCAAATGTCAGACCCTTTTTTTAAAAAAGATTTTTATTTATTTGTGAGAGAGAGAGAGAAAGCACAGGCAGACAGAGTGGCAGGCAGAGGCAGAGGGAGAAGCAGGCTCACTGCCAAGCAAGGAGCCCGATGTGGGACTTGATCCCAGGACGCTGGGATCATGACCTGAGCCGAAGGCAGCCGCTTAACCAACTGAGCCACCCAGGCGTCCCAATGTCAGACCCTTTTATTAGGACCTTCAGAACATGTAGTTCATATCGCCACCAAACAAAATGGGACATGCTTGAAAAAGTAATCTAGACACAGCAGTTAAAGTGTAAATGTTGAAAAATGCTTGTTCTTTATAACTCCAGAGCTTACCCTGCCAGAATTTTTAATAGAGGGAGGGAGTTGGGGGAGGAGGGCACGTGCATTTGGGGGAGTTACAGTTGCTGGAAGGGGCAGCTGAAAGGCCCCCTTGATTAGAGTGGGGACTCACCTTGCTGCGGTCACCCTGATGTCCACACTTCCCGCTAGCCCATCAACTAGGAATAAAATTCTAAACGGATGATATTCCAAAGGATAAAACAAACCCAATTAGAGAGAGAGATAAAAGTAGAAGAGGTTAAAATAACAGAATTAGCATAGAACAACTCTCTTGGCTAGGTTAAGACTCTAGCTGTGCGCTCTGGAAGCAGCTGGCGCCTCCTCTTCCCCCCCCCCCCCC
>ML103915.1:141144-185847 GCA_003697995.1 Taxidea taxus jeffersonii
CCCCCCCCCCCCCCGAGCTTCCCACACTGGAAACTGACATGGGAAACCCTTCCTGGGTGTGCAGGAGACCATGTCCCCTTCCTCGGGGTTGCCTCTCCAGGGCATAGCGTGTCCTCACTGTGCATTTCCCTTTTTCCTACTTCCAGTTTTACTTAGACTCCTAAAACCAAAAATCTCCAGGAACAGATAAGAACGTGCTTAGAAACCGACACGAGGCATTAGCTAAGGGGGTCCAGGATGATCTCATGATAGGACGTAAGGAGCAAATGAGTGGAGAAGTCATAAAGTCCAGTCAGAAACTAAACACTTCATCAGTGAAATGAAATGTGGTATCGGCCTGGGTCTCCCCTTCCTTTGTGTTCTTAAGCTCCCATGTGACTGACCTCCGGGGCTCAGAGCCCCTGGGACGTCTTCAGACAAAGGTAACTTGACTCCAGAAGGAAAACATTTTCGCTCATCTGCTGTCCCAAGGTTAGGGTTGTCAGCAAGAGGCTGCAAAGAGAGACTTTCTCCTAACTCCCAGCTGAGCAGGACCCTCCACTGTGGTCCCCTCGGGTCCCCAGAGTGAGCCTGGTGCCAGCATCTTGGGCAGATTTCCTTTCATTAAAGAAAATAAATAAATACAGGGGTCTGCCCAGAAGCAGTTTCCTTGTTGCAGCCTCCCTCCTCGAAAATCTCTTCCTCCCTGGCTGAGATGGTGTGCCCACTCTAGTCCTGCCCTATTTAGGGAAGGTTTTCTGCTAGAACTGGTGAATGCCCCTGCAGCTCCCAGGGGGACGTGTGGAGGATCTGGACTGGTCAAGGCAGAGGGAAGAAGGCACGTGGGCATGCGGCTCTGGGTATGTAGCTTCGATTCTCCAGAATCCTTCCTCTGTGGGTGCTGGGAAACCCCACTGGAGGAAGACCTCCACACTGGGGTCCTGCTGACCGTGGTGGGCGTGGGAAGGGGACGCCTAGTGTGGTGGTCAAGAACATAGTAGGCTGTGGGGTCGGAGAGCCAATTTAAACCCGCCTCTACCAGTTCCCCACAGTTTCTTGGATTTATTTACTCTGCATCCCTGCACCTCCTTTTTCTCTTCTGCCAAACGGCCGTAATAGTACCAAATCAGTGTTTCCTGTGGTTGTGGGGATTACATAAATTCGCAGGTGGAAATGGGTTCTGCCCTCCTGCCCCATGTGCCCAGACCCCGGTTTTGGAATTACAGTGTCATCTCACTCCTGTGCTCGACATTTACTGCTATGAGTTGACAATTAGAGAGGAAACACTCAGAATCCTACAAAATGGGGAGCATGCGGGTCTCCCCTGAGACCATGGTGAGGAGCGGTCGAGGCATGCCCAGACCTCGCTGTCCACAGGGCTGGATTTAAACCCCGACCCCTCCCCTCGCCGTGCGGCTTTCCCAGGACTTCCCTGGCTATGCCTCGGTTTCCCTGACTGTAAGATAGGGATTCTAGGACCTCCAAGGTGCTACTGAGAGGGATCAAGGGGACAATGTTTGGTGTGTGATAAGGACTGAAGAAGGTTTTCATGCAAACGAGTTGGGCATTACCAACATTGTGCATTCGGCCTTTCTGCCTCTCCTCTAGGGCATTCCGCCCCCTCCCTGTTCTATCCCATCTCTCCTTGCTCTCGGTGGAGAAGGAAGGACTCGTCTGAGAAGGTCCCGGCCCATCTGTTTCAAAATTCAGGGAAAGATGCCAAACAGCCTCCCCAGCTGGGGCCTAGCTGCCTCTGATAAGAAGGATGAAGAGAGGTGAATTCTGAAAATTAAACAAATCCCGGTGTCTTTGAAAGGTCACCCAGCTCTGAGGTTGGCTGTCCTGTCAGTGACAGGCTACAGGGCCAGCCAGCCAGAAGAAGGGAGCCTGGGGAACAGAGGAAGCCTGTGTCCGGGGCAGCAGCACATAAGCAGCCCGGGAGACGGTGGGCAAGCTGGCCGTTCGCAGGTGCTCTCAGAGCACCTACTATGCTCAAGCCCCAGGAATCCAGGAACCATTAACTGGAATGGTCTGCTGCTATGTCCAGAGGTGGACTACTGATCCCCTAGCAGTAACAGCAGGGAGGGTGCTGGGGGGTCCTGCTGACCTTGCTGGGGCCTGCACAATTCATGGCAGCCGTTGCTCCCTGGCCTTGGACACAGCCGTTGGGGCTGTGCTGCCTGTTCCAGCAGCCTTGTCTATGAGGATGGGAGGGTAGAGGGTCCAGTCTAGGGGCCCTGCGGTGCCCAGGAGTGGTGAGAAGCAGGACAGGGACCACAGGGGGAGGGAGAGAGGAGGGAGTCCAACTCCAGGATGCAATGTATTGAAAATGTCCCACGAATGCATGCTTATGGAGCTGGACACACAAAGAAATGTACCTGTCTTCATTCATCTGATCCTCAGAACAGCCCTGTGCGAGTGCAGGTGCCTCTACGGTCCCCATTTGGGTTCGGGATCCCAGCTGTGTAACTTGCAGCTCCGTGACTTACCCAAGGCCCCTGCTCCCAACTGCGATGCACAACTGCCTCCCCATCTCTCAGGTCTTTCCCTTAAATTCGAGGGTGGAGGGTCCCCATTCCTCTACCACCACCGCCTACCCCAGCATCTGGAAGGGAGAGAGTCTGTTCCCGTTGTGGACTAGATACTTAGAGAAACTGACATCCAGGGCACCCCTTCCCCGCCCCCCCCCCACCCCAGCCATGGCTTTGGGAGTGGTCAGTGAGTGTCTCACGGGAAGGATGTAAAAACCTGCCCTGTGTACCAGCCTCCAGTCCACTGGGGTCAGAGAACCACAGGAGGTCTACCCTCCCAAAGACCCTCTGGAAAGAACCAGAAATAGAAATGGCCAAAGTCAACCCCCTTTCTGCATAAGCACAGACCATGTGTACATTATATGTGGCCTGTGTGTGATTTGTGTGTTTTATTCCTGCATGCATGTCAGATAAGATACATGTTAATGGGTTCCATCCATGTGCATATACATTCATTCACAGGTGCATATGAGTGCATGTGAACTGATGAGTGAATGATATGGATTGTTTACATCCAAAGGGATGCCACAGATTTTTGCATCTGCCAGTGGTTCATGGCTCAGTGTAAGGGCATGCTACAGATAGTATAGGCTAAGAGGTCCTGCCCTGGTTCCAAACCCCAGCCCCGCCCCAAATCAGCCAGGTCACCCTAATTTCAGCTTTCGGTCTCTAGTTCCTCATTTGTGTAATGGGGATAACACTTTTGTCACTTTATGCTTGAGGATTAAATAATCCTACAAATGTTACTATGTATCATCTCAGAGGGTCCCTTCCCATCAGAGCACAAGAGCATCCCTGTTCCCCTGCCTCGACTGTGGGCCACTTGCTCATTACTGAGGGCGAGCAGTGGGGAGCAAAGGAAAAAATGACCTGAGGGTATTACCATCTGAAAATGTCAAGAAGGATGGTCTCAAAAAGCAGCCACCCACAATTCCTCCCCTCTCTGTGTGCACATGCACTTCTCACGGTGAGAGCTGGAGCTCTTTTCCCCTCTTCTTGAGTGCGGACTGACCCCAGGACCCTCCTTAACCCACAGAGTGTGGAGATGCTGTCCTGGGACTTGTGCAACCTTCAGAAGACTGGACGGCTGCCTTCCCTTCTCAAAGCCCAGCCCCCATGTTCCACCCAAACCCCCATGGAAATGTGAGCGCACGAGTGACTCCCGTTGCCATCACAGGGGGCAGAAGAACCATCCAGCTGAGCCCTGCCCAAATACCATCTCCCCAGTATAATGAGACATCAGTGTTGTTGGAAGCGACAGAATTCAGGGATGCTTGTCCTTCAGGATTTATTGGTTTCCCATCAGCAGGCTGTAGGCTCAAATGCAAGGATTTTGTTTTTGTTTCCAGTATATCGCTGGGTCTAGCATGATACCTGACACTTGGTAATTGGCTACAACCGTCTATTAAGATCCTTAAGCATTCAAGCAGGCATGGTGTCTTGTTCGCCACTGTGTCTCCAGTTCCTAGGAAACAAAGTCTCAGCTCTCTTACTGACTAGCAAGGGCTCACCTATCTTCTTTACCTGGAGTTACCTAGTCTTGTTTAATAAGGGCAGAGGGAGGATAGTGGCACAAAGCAGGACCACATGGCAGGGAAATTTAGGAATGTCCTCACACTTCCTCCGAAAGCGAAATGCTTACATGCCCCCTTTCCAAAGGGCATTCTTAAATTCAGGACCCCGTTCTCTCCATTGGTGAGCACACCCCCATCCATTCCCTGCTCGGGAACAGAAGGGGACCTCTCAGCTTCCAGTCAGTGCTGCATAGACCTACTGTCCATCTGCCCATCTGGCACTGGTTTCCATGAAGAGAGGGGGTTTCTGTGTTCCTGGCTCATCAGCTCTGGGTCCTAATAGGAAGATCCTGAGAGATGTGGTTTCCTCTCCATGCCCCCCCTCCCATCTCCCACCCCATGAATGCTTTGGAGAAAGAGGCTGCTTCTGGCTGTGAGCAAGAAGTAGGCGAGGAAAGAGATGCCCAGCTTCCCCCAGCAGTTGCCACCTCTTTATCTGTCCCCAGTCTCTGCTCCCTCTACCAGCTCCCCTCTGGCTGCGCCTGACAAGCTTGTACGCTAGCACTTCTCAAAAGCAGTGTCCACTTTGGGAACAGTGTTGGAGCCCGAGAGCAGTCACTTCCTTTGACAAATGCCAGTGCTGACAGCTAGATGCTGTTTTACAAACCCGGGCCTCCTGCTGCTCCCCGGGTGGTGCTGGGTAGCGCGGGAAGAAGCTCAGAGGCAAGTCATTCACCAAGGACAGCGGCACTTGCTGGGAAGATATGCACACAGAGGAGGGGCAGTTAGCTCTGCTTGGGTCCCACCTGGGTCACGCCTGGGCAAGTTAGCACACTTCTCTGAACCTATCCATCTTCATCTGAAAAAGGCAATTATCTTGCTGTGCAGTTTTCTTCTTGCTTAACAAATTACCATAAACGTAGCTTCAACTGACAAACATGTATTCTGTTTCTGTGGGTCAGCGGTCGGGACACATCGAAGCGGAGTCTGTTAGAACAAGGTCTCTCGAAAGGCTTCAGTCAAGGTGTTGGCCAGGACTGCGGTCCCATCCTAAGGCTCGGCAGGGGCAGGCTCCATTTCTTGCAGGTTGTAGGACTTGCTGGCAGGAAGCCGTCCTGGGTTCTTTGTCACGTAGGTCTCATCCCCCCAACCCCCGAGCATGGCTGCCCACTTCATCAAAGCCAGCAAGGGGGAGTCTGCTGGCATGGAGGGAGCTTACTGCCTCATATAATGTATCCCAGATGCGGCTTCCTGTCCCCCATGCCTTGTGCTACTGGTGAGAAGCAAGTCACAGGTCCCATCACACTAGGTGGAGGGAGAGGGGAGTTTTACGAGGGCGTTAACACCAGGAGGTGGGCTCACTGGGGACGTCTTAGAGCCTGTCTGCCAGGTTTCCCTAAGTACTAGGTGGGATGAAGGAGCTGCTGTAGGTAAAGCATGTAGTGTGGGGCCTGGATTGGCTGGTTAATGCTCCTGGCATTCAGCATTCCAGCAGGATGCAGAAGGTATATTCGAATGAAATCCCTTTATTAAACTCCTCCCTACCCGCCCCCCCCCACCAAAAGGTGTTGAAGTGAGCATGAAAACCCAAAAGGGGGCTATGGTGAAGTCCTGTGGGACTAGCAGCACAGACCCCATTAGCCTCCCTATGCCTGAAAAGGCAAGGAGAGCGCTACGGACTCTCTTGTGTACCCCCAGAATTCCTAAACTGAAACCTAATTCCTAAGGTGGGGGTGTTAGGAGGTGGGGCCTTTGGGAGGTGATTGGGTCATGAATCTGAGCCAAGGTCATGAGGCTAGAATCTTCATGGATGGGATTGGTGCTCTTACAAGAGAGCCCAAAGATCTCCCTTGTTCTTTCTGCTGTGTGAGGACACAGAAGACCACTTTCTGTGAGTTAGGAAGCAGGCTCTCAGCTGATGCCAGATCTGCTGGCCCCTTGATCTTGGACTTCCCAGCCTCCAGAGCTGGGAGAGTTAAATGCATGGTGTTCGGTAGAGCAGCTCAGGCAAATGGTAGAAGGAGGGAGTGGTTCCTGGAGCCCAGAGCATGGAGCAGTATGGAGAGGGCTGCCTGGCCAACTTTGGTGGCCTTTGGTGGAGAGATGCCACTGGCCAACAGAGGGCCCACCAGCGCAGCCGGATCTAGGTGCGTGGGAAACACCCTGACCCCTCTCCTAATTTCCTGCTCCTCCTTCCAATAGCCAAGCTCCGCTGGAAGTCAGAGAGCAGAGGGCCCAGTTCACCGGCCCCCACCAGTCAGCTTCCAAAGAGGAGGAGGGTCATGGCTTTGGGGCCAGAGCACATCCCACAGTTCCTCATAGCAGACCGTTTCCAAGGCAAATGGTTGCTGAACTAGAATGCGTGTCTCCTGCTTCCAAAGACTGGAGCACCTACTTGCTTCTTGGCCCTAGAGATCCAGAGGCCACTGTAGCATCGTTCATGGTCTGGTGCAGGGGTTAGCCAACTACAGCTCAGGGCCCAAATCTGGCCCACCACCTGTTTCTGCAAATAAAGTTTTATTGGAACAGAGCTGTGTTCTATTAGCGTCCAGCCCGTGATGGCTTTTGTGCTACGGTAACAGAGTTAAGCAGTTGCAACGGAGCCTGCCCGACCCTCAGACCCTCAAATATGTACTAACTGACTCTTCACAGGGAAAAAAAAATTGTCCACTCTGTCTGGTGGAGAAAACATGTTACAATCAGTAAAATAAACTTTTTGGAGGACCTGTCCAGTGTCTTGGTAACTAAGGCCCAGCATGAAAGCCCCCAGGTGAGACCGTCTTTTGAGAGAGAATCTCTGAAATGCACTTGCATTCTGTTTTATTTATTTTATTTTTTCTTTTTAAAATTTATTTTTTATTAACATATAATGAATGTATTGTTAGCCCCAGGGGTACAGGTCTGTGAATCACCAGGTTCACACACTTCACAGCACTCGCCATAGCACATACCCTCCCCAATGTTCATCATGTTTTATTTATTTTTAAAGAATTATTTCAAGGAGAGGGAGAGAATGAACCCCAAGCAGACTCCCCACTGAGCACTGAGTCCGACTCGGGGTCGATCTCCTGACCCTGAGCTCTTGACCTGAGCTGACACCAAGAATCAGATGCCCACCCCCTGAATCAGCCAGGCACCTCATTTGCATTTGTTTTAGAAGATGAACATGAAATGGTCACACAGGCAAGGCACATTTAGTCCTACCCTCTCCTTGGTGCAGCAACAAGGACAGGAGGCCCACCAGAATCCAAGGTTACCTTCTGAATTCTCAGTCAACGTCTATGACCAAAGCTTTATTTAATAGATCTCCTTCCTGCCTTAGCAAACTCATTCTGATCCATAGTTCAAATGAGGAAGGAGATCGTGCATTATGTATTTACTCGACAAATGTCTGAGCATCTTTCCGGGACCGGTAGCAAGGTTAGGTGCTGGGGATATTTGGAAACTACAATCATTCATTCTTCTCAGAGTCTGGACCTTGATCTTAGAGGTGACCCACTTCACAGCAGGGGGGCCAGGATGATCTCCTGGTCTCCTGACTCAGCTGAGCGCTAGTTACTTCCTAGGTGTGAGACCCAGGGCAAGTCACTTCACCATCAGCCCTCACTTTCCTAGCCTTCTGCAAGGGGACCACCGTTTCCCACTCCCTTGGCTTCAGAAGGCAGTCAGGAAGCTGGAAGCTCATAGGAAGTCCCCGAAGTGTCAACTTTAGGGGCAGAAAGAAGGGTTGCCAGGGGCTGGGTGGGGGACGCGGAATGGGGAGCTGTGGTGGAATGGAAATGAAGCTTCCATTTTGCAAGATGGAAAAAGTCCTGGAGATGAATTCTGTAATGGATGTACAACAGTGTGAATGTATTTCATATACACTTAAAAAAAATTTAAGACCGAGAATGAAGTAAGAAAGCTTTTGTGAATGCCACCACACCAAGAGGGGGGGAGGAGCCTTCTCGCCTTCTCGCTCGTGGCTGCTGGGCTTTGCTGCCACCCACAGCGGACTCTTGAACCCTGAGCCCTTTGCTCCTCTCAGATGTCAGGCAGCCTCCCCACCCCAGCCCATCTGTCATTCGGTCCTGGCCCTCATCTGTCTCCCCAAGGCCGTCCTCCCAAGGACCACACTCATCTGTCAGCTATGCCAATACCATCCGCCTATACTCTCATTCCTCGGTGACCCTCACTCCTGCCCTTCCTAATTGTCCTCAACTAAGCAAGATGCAAGAGAGGGAATCCCAGCAGGTGCCGCAGCGACAGACCTGGGACAACCCCGCTTGGAGCGGATCCCCCCCGCTCCTCTTCTAGAGACTCTAGGATTCTGTGCAAATGATGGATATGTATCCCGGTCTCCTGGGAGGTCTTATTCAAATGCAGAGTCTGAATCAGGGGATCCAGGTGGGGCCTGGCATTCTGCATCTTGTGCTGATGCTGATACCGAAGGGGTCACCATTTGAGAAACCTCATCTGAGACACCGTTGCCCCCGACGCCTGGCCCCAGGCGGTTGTCCGAGGGCTGTGAAAAGGAACTTGGTGGGTATTGAGGTTCTTGCTTGAGAACTGGTGGGGGAAACCCCAATCAACCCAACTTAAATGAAATTGCAGTGTGGGGCTGTGATCTTCAATCCATCAAACCTGTTATCCATCTTGGAGAAAGATGAGCATTTTAAGAGAATTTGAGGGATTCTCTTTTTACAAAGGCAATTGACAAGGAGACGGGAACAAGCCTTCACTATAGAAAAATCCAAATGACATAAGCAAATATCTCCCCATCCAGGAGATGCGGCTTAATCTCCTCATCCCCCTCCTCCCACCTTTGCACAAATAGGAGAATGTGGAAAGGAGTGGAAGAACCAGGCAAACAGCTCCTGGACCACCAATAAAGGTTAACACCACCCGTGAGGGCAGGGGCTGATGTGTTGTGAAAGGTACCTCACCTCTCTGGTCTTCTTCCCGGTAACCCATAACCCCAGTGGCATTGTGAGGAAAAACCTCAGAGCAACTCCAGGGACGTCCAACAGAATGCCGGATCAGTACTCCTGAAATCGGTCAAGGTCATGACACAGCAAGGGAAGAGCGAGGAACTGCCGTTGATGGACTGGGACAGGATGAGGAAATGCAGCGCGGGGTCTGGGATGAGATGTTGGCACAAAAGTAAGATACAACTGTGTGGAAAGTGGTGAAATCGGAATAAAGTCAGAATAAAGTTTGGCTCATGGCTATAAACCAATATTGGTTTCTTAGTTTCCATGAATGACATCAGGGGGCAGGGGCATTGTATGGGAACTCCCTGTGTTATCTTTGCAACTGTTTATATCCATCTAAAATGATGCCAACATTGGAGAAGTGATTTTTTTTTTCCAGATGGGAATTAGTCTCTGATACTGATGGCAGCAGTATAGCTTGGAAGCCGTGTTGGGCCAAGGAGTGCAGTGGGCTTAGGCACAGGGTAGAAAAGAATCATTTTACTCTGACGTGGATTTCAATTTTGGCTTCTCCTGCCAGCTCTTCTCCAAAATCCTTCTGTGCCAATCGCTGGCACACAGTGGGGAGTATAGGAAAGGTTTGCAGTGGGTGTGACTGCCCCAAGTACGAACAATGCAAGGTCCGTTGTCTGTAAAGAATGGGAAAGCAGGGACGCCTGGGTGGCTCAGTTGGTTAAGCAGCTGCCTTCGGCTCAGGTCATGATCCCAGCGTCCTGGGATCGAGTCCCACATCGGGCTCCTTGCTCGGCAGGGAGCCTGCTTCTCCCTCTGCTTCTGCCTGCCACTCTGTCTGCCTGTGCTCACTCTCTCTGACAAATAAAGAAAAAAAAATCTTAAAAAAAAAAAAAAAAGAATGGGAAAGCAGGGGCGCCTGGGTGGCTCAGTGGGTTAAGCCTCTGCCTTTGGCTCAGGTCATGATCTCAGGACCCTGGGATCGAGCCCCACATCAGGCTCTCTGCCCGGCGGGGAGCCTGCTTCCCCCTCTCTCTCTGCCTACTTGTGATCTCTGCCAATAAATAAATAAAATCTTAAAAAAAAATGGAAAAGCAACAATAACGTTAACTCGCAGGTGCTCTGCTCTTTGTCATAGCTGCGAGCTGACCATTCTAAGCAGCCACGCTTGCTTTTTAGCTCGTTAGGAAAATCTTTATTAAGCGTGTTCCTAAACATCTGGTTAAATTTTTTAGCTGAATTGTAATTGACACACGACACTTTACTGGTTTTAGGTGTACAACATCGTGATTCGGTATTTTCATACATTCTGGAATGACTCTCTTGATAGGTCTAGTTACCCTCCGTCCCCATACAAAGTTACTATGATAGCGTTGACTCTATTCCCTACACGGTATATTACATCCCCATGACTTGTTTATTTCACAGTCGGAAGTTCCTCTTAATTCCTCTCACCTACTTCATCTAGTCCCCAGCTGCCTCCCCTCTGGCAACCACCAGTTTGTTCTCTGCATCTATGAGTCTTTGTTTCATTTGTTTTGTTCTTTGTATGCTGCACAGGAGAGAACTCCTCCAGGAGTTACTTTTCTCTGACTTACTCCACTTAGCATGGTATCCTCTGGGTCCACCCATGGGGTTGCAAATGGCAATATCTCATTCTTTCAGCTGCATAATATTCCACTGTGTACACACACCACATCTTTATCCATTCAGCCATCCACCGACCCTTGGCTTGCATCCATAATTTGGCTACTGTGAATAAAGCCGTGTATCTTTTCAAGTCGGCGTTTTCATCGTCTTTTAGTGAACACCCAGAAGTAGAATTGCTGGTTCTATTTTAAATTTTTGAGGACCCTCTACCCTGTTTACCAGAGTGGCTGCACCAGTTTGCACTCCCACCAACGATGCAGTCGGTTTCCTTTTTGTCTACATCTTCGCCAGCCCTTATTTCTTGCCGTTTCGGTAATCGCTGTTCTGACAGGTGTGATGTGATCTTTCACTGTGGTTTTGATTTGCGTGTCCCCGATGATGAGTGACATTGGGCATCCATTCATGCGTCTGCGGCCGCCTGTGTGTCTTCTCTGGGAAGATGTCTATTCGAGTCTCCTGCCCATTTTTCAGTCAGGTTGTTTGTTTTTTTGCTGTTGAGCTGGGTGAGTTCTAAACAGTTCTACTTTGATCCAGAAATTCCCTTTGTAGACACTGAAAATGGAAGCCAACATCAATTTCTGCCTCTGTGTTAAGCAATACCAAGGCCAAGTGAAAACAAACAAAGAAAAAAACAAAACAAACAAACAAAAAACCTAGCTGCTGATTTCAGGACATACTTGTCCCTAGATAGTGAGGCTGGGCGTCGGATATCATGACCATTTGCCCACCAAGGTTTGCCCCAAATCCTCACCTTGCTGTGTCTCCCTGCCCGGAGCCATTACATCATAGACTACCTGATCCCAGCTGTTCCTTTACCCTGTAAGACCCACCTTAAAACCATCCAGTCCAACCTATAGAACTCCATACTCTGCTCCACTGTCCATTTGAGGCCACCAATATGGCCAGGGAGGGGCGCCCTCTTAACGCAGTGACTCTAGTGACTGGATTTTCTGGACTGACCGCCTTCTCTGAGGGTCTTTTATGGGAAGTCAACAGAGGTATCCCAGGGCAGGAATGCCACACATGCACAGAGCTGAGCAAGCACAGAGCTGTTCAAGTGCAGAATGACTAGCAGTGGGGAGAGTGGGTACCTACGTGCCCAGCAAGGAGGGAGTGGGGATGGAACTACTCGGGGATCTGTCACAGGACGAGAGGTTGACCGAGACAAACATATTGAAGCTGAAAACATTCTGCTCCGTTCAGAGATGTGCTTTATAAAAATCATTCTCTTTCAACATGCTATGTAAAAAATTCATAGAATATGATCCTCTTTTCAAAAAGTCCTACCTACCAGGCTATCGAGATGTTCGTTTATAGTTGAAATATAAAAATGCATTGGAAAAAAAAAGACTGGAGATTTGACTCCAGCTCATTGCATGGGCCGGGGTTGGGGGGCTTCTAGGGAAGGTCAAGGGAGACTTTTATGATATTAACTTGTATGGCTTTATTTTTAATTATACAGTAATAATGAAAATATTCTTGTTGGGTTTTTGGGTTTGGGGTTTTTTTTTTTTTGGCACGTTACCTATTTTTCTCTCCTGCTCTGATATCTGGTGTGTCCCTAGCTTGTCCTCCCCTCCCAGGTGACCCCAGGTGTGAGTTTTGACCTGGCTGGACACCTGCCTTGAGCATGACCATGAACGTGACCCTCCACGTAATCTTCGTGAGGGTATCCTAATGAAAGAAGTAACTGTCCCTACTTGAACAGCGGGGAGGACTGAAGTCTGGAGCTTGAATTTTATGAAGGTCACGCTATCATTTTTTTTTCTCCCAAAACAAGCACCAGAGAGACAAGTGTGAACCCCCATCTCCGACCTGAGCTCCAGCCTGCGAAGTTCCCAAGGTCATTCCCAGGTTAGCCCTGTCACCTCCGCCACCCAGCCACCTCCACCAAGAGCTCTGTCTGACCAATTATGGCTCTGGTGTCTTGCAGTCTTCTTAGAAATGCAACTTAATGACCCCTGTGGCCCAGCTGAGGTTCTAGCTCAGGCTCTGACATTACAGTAGCTCAGGGTCAGGTAAGGAGGCTGCCAAATTCTGGTGCAGTGGCAGACCAGAGCTGCCAGCCAGGGCCCTAGGATGGCACACCCTGTTTCCGGACCACTGTCTGAAAACAGCGGTGCCTGGGGAAGGGGTCTGGGTGGTGAACCAGCCAAGATGACCTGAAACTCCAGCAGATTCTTGAATGGCCAGGTCTGGGGAAGGACAGCTGAGGCCAGCACCTGGCCTCCACAGGGCATACCACAGCTGTGCCGTGCTTGGGCTGAGCAGTCTACAAAGCAAAGGAACCTGGCCCCGAGCCCCAAAACCCTTGTGGATCTAATTCAGGGACTTCTCCTGGCACAGGCTTGGAGCTTCAGCCCAGAGTCAAACGCCCATCCAATGGGCTGGACTAGGTCATCACCTCCCTGAGTCTCAGATCACGTAGTTCATCAGCCTCAGAATCAAAGACATGGTCCTGAGCTCTGGAATTTTCAGCCTGGGTCTCTTCAGTTTATCATGGGATGTGGGAGGCTTCATGGATTTGAGGGCCAGAACCTTCCAGAGGGTGTGCTCCCCAGATGAGTGTTTTTAACCTGCCAGCATCATTAGTAGCTAAGAGCATGGAATCTAGAGCTGGGGGCCCTGGGTTCAAATCCCAGACCCACCACTTGCCAGTTGTATGACCTCAAGCAAGGTCCTGAAGCTCTGGGGTCCTCCACCCCGAATTAGAAATGGGGGTGGTGGCAGCAGCTGCGTCCTACGATGGTTGCTAGGAGAGGAGCAAGTATCTCTACAGTCCTTGGAACCCTTAACCGGAGGCCAGACCTCTTTCATCACCTGGGTAACCCCTGCTGCCACTCTGTGTTCATGCTTCCTGATGCTCTTTTTATTAATATCAGTATAATAGGGAAGGAAATTCAGAATAAAAGTTCTCCCTAACTCCTACTGATCCTGTTTCCCCACAATAACCAAGGATAAGAATCCTTTATGTTCTTCCAGGGAAAAAAAAATCAACTTAATAATCCTACCATCCTATTAACCACGATCGTTTATTAATTCCTGCGTCTTGGAAATGCAAGTGCCCATGGGGCTCTAAGTGGGGTAAACAACAGCATTTATTTTACATTTACTCATTCCTTGGGCCCCGGGGTCTAAGCACTGAAAGGCATTATGTTAAGCCACACAACTTTGTGATCCAACTGCTCTGATCATTCCATTTCACAGATGAGGAAAACTGAGTGTTACAGAGACTGAGCGAATCGTACAAGACTACCCAGCAAGTAATGAGTAGCGGCTGTTTTTTTTCGGGCTATGTTCAGAGATGTAGGATGACAAGAGCCGGAAGTATCCAGACTCTGAGCTTCCTGATTTAAACCGGCGAAGTCCCTCCTTCCTAGCAGCAGTGGGTGGGAGTTTGAAGTGCCCTGGACCCTTCCATTGGATAGTTGTGAAACACACCCATCACCCTCAACAGAACGCTTTGAGGCATTGCCATGATCATGGGGCCTCACGTCTGCAGACCCTGAGACCAGACTCATGTGCGAGGGATTTATTAATGGATTGTCCCCAGGGGAAGCCTGGAAGGGAGATCGGGAGGAAGGAGAGGCAGAGAGAGGTGGTCCAGCAAGAAGGTGGTTTCAGGTGGAACCCATCCCCGTCCTGCAGGGCACTCAGCACCATGAATTGTGCCCCTGAATGTGTCCCGACTCCTGGCCAGGACCTGGGCTTCTGTCACCATCAGGTCCCAATGAAGGCAGGGCAACTCCAGTGTCTGCTCCACTCCCCCCTGGAGAGGTATAGATGCAGGCCAGCAGGAACACAGGAGCCCAGATGTGGGCAGATGGGGACACAGGCAGGATGAAGGGATCCAAGGGGACCTGGGTGGAGGGCCAGTGGGGTCAGCTCCACAGGGCGATTCTCCTTCCTCCTATGCTGAGCACCCCATCCTTCCTTCCTTCTTATTTATTTATTTATTTAGATTTTCATTTATTTGACACAGAGAGAGAGAGAGGGAGAGGGCAAGCACAAACAGGGGGAATGACAGGCAGAGGGAGAAGCAGGTTCCCCGCTCAGCAGGGAGCCCAATGTGGGGCTCAATCCCAGGACCCCGAGTTCGTGACCTGAGCCGAAGGCAGAGGCTTGACCCACTGAGCCACGCAGGTGCCCCTCCTTCCTTCCATTTGATCACAAGCTGACCAGAGCAACCCTCTCCCAAGCAGCTCAGCTCCACTTCTGGCCGCCACTGTCCCGGTCTCCGGGATCAGCAATTTCACTCCAGATCTGCATCTTCTCCTTCGTGAAATGAGCTGGTGCTTCCACTAGAACACACGGCTTTTATTTACTTCTGCCTTTAAGCATGGTGGAAGAACCTTTCCTCCCAACTGCCAATTATGAGCCTCCTTAACCGTATGCAGGAGGGAGAGCTGACCATTTTCACGGACAGACTCATTGATCCTTGATACCCTCCCTCCTGCCATCACACACACACACATAACACTTAGGCTGCGTGGGCTGTGGGAGGTCCTGTGAACCGCCAGCCCTCTAGTAAAACCTACTGAAATTCCAAAATTGCGTGGCCTCTGACCCCCTTCTGGAACTCTCTCCTAGCTAAGCACAAGGAGCAGTAAGTACTCAGCACAGGAAGGGTTTTGACTGTAGCACATTCTATAATATCAAAGAAAAAAAAAAGCCCCAAACTGGCATGACCTGCAGGTCTGTGGGGAAATACGCATCCCTGGCATGGAGTAGTATGCAACTCTTAAAAAGAATGAGGCCCGTCGGTGAATTTTACCTTGAAACGTGTCCAGGACATAGCTGCAAAAAATGCACATTGCAGCCAAATAATCCAGCCTGATCCAATTTTTGCAGAAAGGGAGCGAGACCCTGTGTATGTATGTGTATCATCTGGAGTATGGCGAGAGTGGGAAGGTCACTCCCCCGTTGGTGGCTGTCAGGTAGCTCAAGGTACAAGGTAAGCACACCCCTCTGCATGTCTCCATTTTCCTTAAAGACCTATCGTCACCACACAATTAGGTATTAGACCTGAAGCCCAGAAGAGCTGCTAGTTAAGGGAGCCAAGTGGGGAGGGGCAGCCCCAGCCTCTGGTTTGCCCCTCTGCCCTCTGCCCGTTTTCCCCAGCTAGATGGTGCATGGCGGAGCATCGCCCACCCCCCTAGCCCCCCACACTCCGCCACCCCTGGACGCCTCCCCCCACCGCCCTGCAGCCCTCCTGCGATGTCTCACGTTGACAGGGTCCATGCTGCCCCATCAGCTCTCGGCAGGCCTGCTGCCCCGGCCCTGACCCCAGCTCTCCCGAGAGGTTGAAAGGCCACAGTGAGATAACCCAGCTCTGCGCCCCCACCCTGCAGAAGGTCAGTTAAAAAAGCACGGACGTGGAGGAAGCCTCTTGGCTGCCTCTCCTGGCTCCCTTCAGAGCCTCCCCAGGTGTGGAGCCCTTATTATGTGCCAGGCACGGTGCTGGGCCCTTGAATGCTTCCCTTAGTAGTATGAGCTCTGAAGCAAGGCACCAGGTCACTCTGGGACCTAGTTTGCTCATCTGTGAAATGAGAGTGATGACAACAGTACCTTCCATGATGTTTCAATCCTCCCAACAATTTGTGGGTACGTGTGGGAGGTTTCGCCTGTGTATTAACTATCTTCCTATATACACACATCCTTGTTTATATATGTTCTCTTTCCTATAAATAGTCCCTGGTCCCTCTTTATGTATGTACATTAACTGTATGTACATTAGGTGGGTGGATAGATACATGCGTGCAAGGCCACGGAGGTTAGAGCAGGGCAAGAGTTTATGGAGTGCGCGCTCTTCCCAGAAGCTTTCTCCGCGGTAGATTCGCGCTCTGACCTTGGACTCGGTCCACACCTGGCTTGGAATCCCAGCTCCGCAGATAATAATGGTCTCCCAAGAGGACTGCCAGGGGAAGGCTGGGAAAGTGTCGTCTATTGCTACCCCTCCTGAGAGTCAGGAGCGTCAGAGGGGACGTGTCCCTGCAAAATTCCAGGCCATGTGGACGGATTTCTCCAAGGAGTGAAGAGGCGCACGCAGGCCTGCGGAGGGGTTTCTGTAACAGCGGGGTCTGGACTTGGTCTTCCGAGGGGTCGGTCGGGGAGCTGGCTCGTGTCGCTGCATGACCCTTGGGGCACATTTCCGTTGCGTTGGGCGTAGTCTGTGAGAGCAGCTGCTCTGGGGAGGAGGGGGCACCTGTGGTCCCATCAGGCATCAGGACGTCCTCTTTGGAGGACAGCAGGAAGTGTGCTGGTGAAGCGGGGAGGGAGATGGGGCCTCAGGGGAAGCTCAGGGTCCCTTCTGACGTCCTGGAAAGGCTTAGCCTAATTTATCTTCTGTGGTGTTCTGTAAAATGGGGATATTAGCTGGCCCGGATCGTAAGGTTAATAGAGACAACAGAACTGGGACCTCAAGGTGGTTCCCTGAGTGAAGCGTCTGCATTCAGCTTAGGTCATGATCCCAGGGTCCTGGGACTGAGTCCCGCATAAAGACTGAGCCTGCTTCTCCCTCTCACTCTTTCTGCTGCTCCCCCTGCTTGTAAACACACACTCTGTCTGTCTGGCAGATGAATGAATAAAATCTTAAAAAAAAAATTCAATCAACTGAAACCCTTGGCTAGGTAGTTAGCCAAGTGCGTTTGATCTACCCATGACCCCGGTGAGCTGGGCACCCTCTCAATCCTCATTTTTCAGGCAGGGGGAGGGCGGTAGAGCCGAGCACCTTCCCAAGAACAGCCACTTACTGAGTGCCCGTAGACACCACGTACCAGATTATGGTAATTTGATAACAGGGTCAAAGGGCGGTTGTCCCCATTGCTCAGATGGGAACACTGAGGCGCAGCAAGGTCCAATCACCTGTCCAGAGCCTCTGGGAGAGAAAGTGGTAGCGCTGGGTTGTAAACCACAGTTTCTCAGGCTCCAGACCTCTTTCTCCACCAGTGCAGGTGCACTTGAAGGGCGTGGGGGACCCCTTGTGGCTAACTTTCGCCTTGCTTGAAAAACAGTTCCACTAAAAGGACACTGGTTGCCTGGAAAGGGGAGGGGAGGTTGGCGAGAAGGGTTGCATTCCCTCTGCTGGGTGGAAAAGGGAGGCTCCTGTGAAAGCAACTGAATTACTCCATCTGGGCATCTTGGCATCTGTAAGGAGAGAGATTTAAAACAACACAAATGTGCAACATTGCATATTCTTCCCTTCCGACCTTAAGTCAGTATCCCAGGTCACACCTGGATGGTAATATTAATTATAGTCAGGTCTTTCTATGTTTTGTTCTTATTTGCATTTTCCAAATATGATAAGCTGAAGGGCTTTATTTTTTCTTCTGGGGGGAAAATATCGTCCTATGAAAAAGATTAAAAATTCTTTTTGCCATGCTATTTTTTAAAAAGATTTTATTTATTTATTTGACAGAGAGAGAGAGATCACAAGTAGGTAGAGAGGCAGGCAGAGAGAGAGGGGGAAGCAGGCTCCCCACTGAGCAGAGAGCCTGATGTGGGGCTCGATCCCAGGACCCTGAGATCATGACCTGAGCCGAAGGCAGAGGCTTAACCCACTGAGCCATCCAGGTGTCCTTACCATGCTATTTTTTATAAAGCTTTTTTGTATTTACTTGAAAGAGAGAAAACGAGCAGGGGGAGAGGCAGAGGGAGAAGCAGCCTCCCCACTGAGCGGGGAGCCCAACACTGGGCTCCATCCCAGGACCCTGCAATCATGACCTGAGCCAAAGGCAGACGCTCAACCAACGGAGCTATCCAGGCGTCCTCTTTTCACGGTACTGTTATGGAACAAAGCCACTGCTTTGGGGCCTCAGTCTACCCACCTATAAAATGAGATGACTGATGGATTTTTTTTAAAGATTTTATTTATTTATTTGACAGAGATCACAAGTAGGCAGAGAGGCAGGCAAAGAGAGATAGGAGGAAGCAGGCTTCCTGCTGAGTGGAGAGCCCAGTGCGGGGCTCGATCCCGGGACCCTGGGATCATGACCTGAGCCGAAAGCAGAGGCTTTAACCCACTGAGCCACCCAGGTGCCCCGACTGATGGATTTTTAATGACTTAATTGTACCCCATCACTAGACACACTGCTCATGTTTTGGAATATCCGAGAAGATGGGGTACACCCGAAAGGTCTTCCCATGGATGTGGAGGGTCATGCTGTCTGTGGCTCCTTTCAAACCCTCCCCCCACCCCCAGGAAAGAGGGATGTCTGCTTCTGCCCCCTTGTGTCAGAAGGGCCAGTCGCCGGTCACGTGTGCTTCTGGTTCCCCAGAGTCTGCCCATGAGCTGCAGCTACAAATCCCCCAAATTGGGGGCTTTGCAGCCCCCACAGGACAAGGGACGGATGCGAGTGTCCATGCAGAATGCGGTCAGGATGAACTCTGAGGGAAGGGTGAGAAGTTTGAAAGCACCTCCTGTGATTTTAGAATGTACCACGTGGGGTGGTGTCACACCCCCTGCCTGACACTTTGGCTGACCGAGGTCACGGCTGTCCCAGCCCCAGCCTCAGACTAGCCACCTGCCCATTGCTCTAGCCAGCGAGCCCCCCGGCTCTGGCATCTTCCTTCCTCCTGGAGGATCAGCCTTTCTGAGTCCCTAGATGGGGTTTGGGCTACTCTTGCCTGCCACCTCCTTCCTCAGGAGCATTCTAAGTCAGCTCAGCGGTGAGGGTTGTGCGCGGGTGTCAGAAGCCTGTCCTACCCCAGCTCTGCCACTTGCTATCTGCGTGATGCTGGGTACCGCCTTTCCCCTGGGAAGACGCCGAGGCTCAGGAGGGGCAGTGATTCCCTTGAGGCCACACAGCTGCAAAGTGGCAGAGGAGGGCTTTGAACCCAGATTGGTCTGGAGCTGCCCAGATCTTTAAATGTGCACTCCTGGCTTTCCTCCCTTTCTGCTCCTTCTGCTCTGCATCTTAACGCAGGACTGCACCTTAAATGCAGAAAGCAGACCTCCGGGTAACACTAGGTCCCCTGGGTGGCAGGGCCTGCCGTCGTCTGAGAGGTTCAGGGCACTCTAGTCCCATGCCCTCCCCAGTATCTCTGCTGACCGGTGGCCAGTCCTGGATTTGAGATGTTGTGTAAGCCCCGGGTATGCCAAGGGTGGTGTGTGGACCACGGGACAGTCCCGGGTGTCACCCAGCCCTCCTGAACCCAAACATATGTCTATAATCTATGTATATATAAAATATATCATATATATCATATTACATAGATAGTATATATATGCAATATGCACCTGCTCTCTCCCGGCCATCCCTCCAACTCTCCGCTCCTTTCCCCATCCCTCCTCCCCTCTGTCCTCCAACCATCTCTCTCGCCCCATCCCCCCCATGCACACACATCTGTGCAGCGGGGAGGGGCGGGGGGGCTAACGTTCCCTCCCTTTCAGGTGTGTCTGAGGATTGAAGGAGCTGATGCGTGCGTAGCACTTACAAGGGGCTCATTTGCCCTCATGAGCACCTGCCGGCCCTCGTCACTGTCACTGCTGCCTGCAAACACTCGGCCAGAGCTGGGCTGCAGACTCCTATCTTCTTCTGAGCCCAAGCAGGCTGTTGTCCTGGGCTCCAGGATTCCTCATGACATGGTTTCCGGCAGGAGAGGCATCAGCACAAGGTGGGCTGTAGGCTGGAGACATTTGGGAGGGGGAAGAAGAGAGGGCTTCCCAGACGCCTCTGAAGCCGCCCCCCCAGCCCAGCCCCCAGTGCTCCCCACCTGCCAGAGGCCTGGCCCCCCAGGGCTTTCTTGGCCGCTGATGATTTCTGCTGCCCTGAGGTCCAGATCCAGTGTCCTGAGCAGCCCCAATCTTTAAATGCGCCTTCCTGGCCATGTGAGCCAACAGCAGGAGGACTTGGAGGGACAGGGGGGTTCTTCTGAAATAACTCCAGAGTGGCAGTCCAGGCCAGAGGAAAAGGGGAGACTTCTAGTGGAAACCATGCCCAGCCCCTACTCTGTTCACCCAAGGCCCACAGAGGAAGGAGAGCCCAGAACGCGCCCTGCAGAGCCCACCAGAGGCCAGGCCTCAACCTCCACGCAACGAGGGCTTGCCACCTGGACGGCTCCTGAGAAACCCTGCCAGCCTCCTGGCTGAATCCCCAGCCCCCTATCTGCCCCAGGATTCCCCTGATGGGCGCCCCAGTGACAACCCAGCCCATCTCCCCCAGAAGCTGGCTCCCCAAAGAGGGAGAAGAAAGTGAGGGGGTGGTCCAAGCAGCTCCCTGAAAGTTCACAGGGCTCAAATCTCTCACTCCTCAGGGGGCCTGGGCCGGCTTGTTTTACCTCCGTGTGCCAACCAAAGAGGGGTGGGCCTTGTGGGAGGAAGGAGGGAAGAGCGGCGCATCTGCTGTGTTCTGAGTTAGTGCTTATTGAAAAATGGGGGTCTTACCCTTTAGGACCCCAGAGCACAGACCTATTGAATCAGTGCTCCTGGGGCAGGGGTGGGGCCTGGGAATCTGCATTTCCCTAAAGGACACCCCACCCTTCTCCCTGGGTCTCTACTGCCAACAAATGTTTGGAACCACCAAACCTTCTCAAGCTTGGAGTTGTGGGCAGTTGGAGCCAGACAGGACTTGTGATGGGGCTGTCCCTTGCATGGGCTGGTGCTGAGCACTGTCTGTAGGGCCACTACCCTCCAGACGCCAGTGGGCTGTGTCGTTCTGTTTCCTAGGGGTGCTTCCGCAGATGACCACAAACTCAGCAGCTTAAACATCACAAATTTATTATCTCCCCATTCTGTAGGTCAGAAGCCTGCCCTGGCTTTCTCTGGGTGAAGGGGTATCAGCAGGGTTGTGCTCTTTTCGGGAAACTTGAGGGGAGAGTCCATGCCTTTCTTCTTCCTGCTGCTAGAGGTTGCTCACGTTCCTTGGCTCGTGGCCCCACCCCTCCACCTCCAGAGCCTGCAACACAGTGTCTCTCAGAATGTTGGCCCGAGGTCCCATCTCTGACTCTCTTTTCATGCCTCTCTTCCCCGTTTAAGGAGCTTTCCCATTCCACTTCCCCACTGGGATAATCCAGGGTAATACCCCCATTTTAATGTAAATAAACCAATTAGCAACCTTAATTCCATATGCTTCCCACCCCCCTTTTCCACATCAGGTAACAGGGATTAGGACGCAGACGTTTTTGAGGGGACCCCTATTCTGCCTACCACACTAGTAGATACCCCCAGATTGTGACAGCCCAACGTGGCTCCAGACATTGGCAAATGTCCCTGGAGTTGGGTGAGGGATCACCTAGGTTGAGAACCCCTGATCTAGAGGCTTCTCCATTGTCTTAAAGTCCTTCTCTGACGGTCATGCTCTCTAGTGAGTCCATTAGAACAACACAGAGTCTGGAGGGAAAAGCCTGTGTCTGGCAAATAGTGAGTATCAATCCCCAGAACCTTCATGATCCCCCTGCGAGGCCAATGACCACACATGTGCAAGCGAGGTGACCTGCATGACCTCCAGGTCCTCATCCGTACCAGAATTGCATCTGGGGCTCTGGAGATTAAAGCAGAAAATCTATGGAAAATTCTCCCCACACAGTACCTGGGGACCAGTGATGCTGAAGAAGACAGTCTCCAACAGAAAAATAGTATCAGCTGGGCTATCTCGGGGTCACCCAAGTCAGAGCCCAAGACTGAGGTGACTTTGGAAGGTGATCCCAGGGAGCTGGAGCAGAGAGCGGCATGGGGAGGGACGGATGGGGGGAGGAGGACCAGGGAAAGCCAACTCGAAGGTGCGTTATTGATCTGCATGCGACTAGGGACACGGGCTCAGTCCGACGTGGGCACCCGGCGAGCACCGCGCAGAATACACCCTAGATGTTTCCACCCAAGACATGGGAGAAGGGTGTGGAAAGCATTTATCACCAGCTCCGGACCCGGCAAGCCGAGGGTTGCCTGGAGAACATTAACTCCCGAACTCTGCCCGCCGTGTGTAGGTGTCCAGACGGCCGAAGGCTCTCTGGCTGTGAGCAGAGCAGCTCAGAGCAGAAACCCACGGATGTGAAATACAGGGAAGGTGAGGTTCTGAGGGGCTGGTTTCCATGGCAATGGGATGCTGGGGCAGAAAGGGAACTGGAAAGGGAAATGGGGCTAAGAAGTCACCATCTACTTCGCACATGTTAGGGGGTCAGCCTAGACCATAGGGAAGCCTGGGTCCCGATCCCAGCTTCGCCTCTGGCGAGCCTTGTAATGGAGTAAGACCCATCGCCTCTTTCTGCCCCAGCATCCTCCTCTGTGATTGGGATGCCACTGGTGCCAATCTCCTGGGGTTGTCTCAAGGATGAGATGAAATCACATAGGTAAAGTGCCTTAGAGGGAAGAGTTTAACCAGAGGAAGTTCCTAATGCAGAAGTGACTCAGACATAGATGTCGAACCCCACTGTTTGGGAAAGTATGTCTGCTCCCCTTGCCCTCTCTTTAGGAAATGTCTGCAAAACAGATCAAAGTGTCCTCGCCTGAAAAATGGAACTAATAACAAAACCTAGCTCAAAGGGCATAGTGAGGAGTGAGGGAAGTGTGTGCCCATGCAGACGGGTACCCGGCACATAAAAGTGCCAAGTCTCGGCACGATTAGCAGTAACTCTGTTAAAAATGAAGGGTTAGCTTCAGAGAACTGAGGGACTGGGACCAGGTTTTGTGTGTGAACCCAGAAGGAGCCCAAATCAGAGAAGGGCTCTGCCCCAGACCCTGAGGTGATGGGAAGGTGTGTCAGAGAGGCAAGCACAGAAGCTGACATGCCCGAAGGAAGCTGGGAACCCAAGTGTTACCTATAGCAGGGGTCCGGCTGTGTAGACCAGACAATATGTGGGGAGCACACAAGAAGACCTCTATCCCTGGAAGACCAGAGTCCCAGTCACTGCTCTATCCCCCTTGCTGTGTGACCTTAGGTGAGTCCCTGTCCCTCTCTGGTCCAGAGCGCCTAACTGAATAGTGAGACTGTAGACTGTGGAACAGCCAAAGGATCTCCTAGCCAAACACCCCAGCATCAGTTTTCTCTCTCTTAGCCCCTGGCTAAGCATCCCCTCTGGATGCTCCTCTGATCCTGGGGGGGTCTTGTACACCGGAAGCCTTGGGACTGGCAGGATCTTCTTCCCAGTGATTGTCACCTGGCCCTGGGGTGATGAGAGCACTAGGGGGACAGTGGCCCAGAGTGTGGCTGTCTAGTTCTTCACCACCGTCTGTCTGGTGGGACTTGGTGTCCTTTGGGCCTGTCATCTCTGTCTCTTCTCGCTTGATTTCCCTCCTTACCTCATCCCCAGCACTTGCTGGGTTCTGATCTCTGCATAGTGAGAGTCAGGAACCTGCAGGGATGTTAGCAACATCATGACCACTTTCAAGACAGGCGGTGCTGAAGCAGAACTCCGCCTGGCCTGGGGGAAGTCACCCTGGCCCCTTTCTCTGGAAGCTTGCTGCAAGTAGATGTAGCAATCATGCTTTTTTATTTTCTGTGTTTTCTGATGTTTTGACGTCAGGGGCCTCCCTGATCCTGGAGAGACTTTCCCTCTGGCCCCACAGAGTCCTAGACCAAGTAAAGGACTTGTAAGCCAACCAGTCCAGAGCTCACTCCCCACCCACCCCCTCCACAGGATGTCACACTCTGGGCCACTGTCCCCCTAGTGCCCTCATCACCCCAGGGCCAGGTAGCAGACAACTAGGGAGAGCCACAAGGCTCCAGAGCCCCCAAAACTATTCAAACGAGCTGATCTGAAGACTACTTACCCTGCCTTGCCTTGCTTTTCCTGGAGAAACCACCAGGAAGGCTCTCGCCCCTCGTCCCTCACCGTCCCTGCCTCCTGACCTCCCCCCCCCCAAGTGCATCCCGGTGTGGGCCCCTGTGCCACACCATTCTTCCTGCCTCTAGGGATCCGTCTGTACAGACGTCCTGCTTCAGGACCGTCACCTCTGTGTGTTAGCATCTGATTAAAACAAACCCCAGGTACCTTCTTTTTTAAGATTTCATTTATTTGACAGAGATCACAAGTAGGCAGAGAGGCAGGCAGAG
The DNA here is from genome assembly GCA_003697995.1 of Taxidea taxus jeffersonii. NCBI lineage: Eukaryota > Metazoa > Chordata > Mammalia > Carnivora > Mustelidae > Taxidea > Taxidea taxus. The sequence continues at coordinate 165,732 of ML103915.1, forward strand.
AGAGAGGAGGAAGCAGGCTCCATGCTGAGCAGAGAGACCCATGCGGGGCTCGATCCCAGGACCCCGAGATCATGACCTGAGCCGAAGGCAGAGGCTTTAACCCACTGAGCCACCCAGGCGCCCCCCCAGGTACCTTCTTAAATGGGGTGTGTCGGCTCCCACTGGTGATTCAGGATAAGACCTCATGTGGGGATGCTGAAAAGTCAGCTTCCCACTCACTCGTTCCTTGTTCCCATTCAGGCTTTTGGATTACATGCAGGATAAAGTCTCCCCGGGTGCTGGTGTGTTATTTTCCTTTGAACCCCCAAAAGTATTCTTTGGGGGAACGCATGAGCCTAAAAAAGCGTTTCTCCCATTTTGGCTGCACCTTGGAATCACCTGGGGGAGCTTTGAAAACTCCTGATTCCCCAGGCCCCACCCCCAGGGAACGCGATGCGATTGGTCAGGACTTTTCAGAGTTGTCCGGGAGAGTGTAACGTGCACCCAGCTTTGAAGGCCGTGGGTTGTCAGTCTGCGTCCCTATGTACGATGCTCCTGGAAGGGACTGGCGCGTGGGCCTTCTTATTTACCTAAATCCCTGATCCCATCCGGGAATCAGTAACTCTTCCTGGTGGGGGGTGGGGGGGAGTCTCAGTGCAGCATGTTCTGGGTGTCGCAGTCCAGAAGGGTCCTCAGAATCCCTTAATGAAATACGCTAAGTGTCTCTAGGGGTGGGATGGGGGGTGGGTTCCTTCTTTCCAATGCAATCAGGCAAAAATCTCAGCCATCCCAATACTGGGCAAAAAGCTCCCTGTGGTTTGCGGTTCAGTCTCCACGGTCAGTATCTGTTATGGAGCGAATCGTGTCCCCCCGACTCCCCCCAACCTCAGAAGGTGACTGTATTTAGAGCTAGAATCTTTATAGAGGTAATAACGTTAAAAGGAGGCCATTTGGACGGGCCCGAATCGTGATTGGTGTCCTCCCAGAGGCTGAGATCCGGACACAGGCACCCACAGAGGGAAGATCGCGTGAGGACACAGGGAGAGGGAGGCCGCCCCCAGCCAAGGACAGGGGTGGGCAGAAGGAACCTTCATCGCGGGCCTCCAGGCTCCATAACAGCGAGAAAATACATTTCTGTGTAAGCCCCCCTGCAGCCCTTTGTCACAGCCTCTGTCCCAGCAGATGGATACACTGTCATACACCCAGTCAAAATACGCTGCCTTTCAGACAGCTTGGCTCTCTTTTACAAATTCTTTTTCTGAGAGCAAGAGCAGGGGGAGGTGGGACAGAAGGAGAGAGGGAATCTTAAGCAGGCTCTATGCCCAGGGCAGAGCCCAATGCGGGGCTCGATCTCACAACCCCGAGATCATGACCTGAGCTGAAATCAAGAGTTGGACATTTAACCGACTGACCACCTCCCCAGGCGCCCCTCAACTTGGCCTTTTTTAACACAGGGCTGGCCACCAACTCAAGGCTTTTGACAATGGGCAAGGAGAGTAGAAGGCAGGGGCTCTGGCGCCTTCGGTACAGTTCCGTCTCTGCCCGGCTGCATCCCCTATGATTTCATATGCACCCACCGCCACCACTGCCCAACGCTCTTGGGCCTCGCTTCCTAAACAAACTGCTTGCACTTGATTCCTAGCCTCAGGGTCAGCTTCTGGGGGGGAGTCCAGCCCCAGACACCTCCCACCTAGAGATCCGAGCCTCTGATCTATCCCGGGTTGAAGCCGAGATCGTTTTCACGTGTGTGATGATGGGCTTGGCTGGGCACATCCTGAGCTGCCCGGTGTCCAGGGTGGCAACTGTCCCCTGCAGCAGAAGGCCATCTCCCCAGCTCCTGTCCCATTTTATTTTTTTATTACCTATTTTTTAAAAATTTTATTTATTTGACAGGTTTCAAGGTGGAGAGGCAGGCAGAGAGAGAGGAGGAAGCAGGCTTCCCACTGAGCAGAGAGCCGGATGCGGGGATCGATCCCAGGACCCTGGGACCATGACCTGAGCCGAGGGCAGAGGCTTTAACCCACTGAGCCACCCAGGCGCCCCTCCTGTCCCCTTTTAAACAGACAACATGCCTATAGTTCTTGGCATCACGGGACTCGTGCCTGGGTCAGAGGTCGGCACAGGCTCACCGCCGCCTTGACGCCCATCTTCAACATGCTACAATTTGTGTGACCAGTTCCTATTCCAATTCCATTCAAAAGAGAGTGACCAGGAGCCTGTTGAGTCTTACGGAGGAGAGGGGCAGGCTGGGATATCCCCAACTCTAGACATGTGGAAATAACGAAGATGACCCATTTCAAAAAAACAAAACGAACAAACAAAAAAAACAAAAACACTTCGCTAAAAGTTGAGAACAGAAAACCAAGTTGCTGTCAACTTTCTCAAAACACTAGGCACGGGGCGCCTGGGTGGCTCAGTGGGTTAAAGCCGCTGCCTTCAGCTCGGGTCATGATCCCAGGGTCGTGGGATCGAGCCCCGCGTCGGGCTCTCTGCTCTGCAGACAGCCTGCTTCCTCCTCTCTCTCTCTGCCCCTCTGCCTACTTGTGATCTCTGTCTATCAAATAAATAAAATCTTTTTAAAAAAAAAAAAAAACACTAGGCACAAGGCAGGGGGGGAAAAATCTCTCTTCATCAGCTTGCCTGTGCATGGGCGGTCCCCAACCAAGATACATTTCCTTTGGCCGTAAGATTGTTTTATGGACTGTTTTTGGAAAAGAAGTAAAAGACGGTTTTTGAAAATCGTCATCAGATGCTTCCAAGAAAATTCAGACCTCTGAGCAGAGTGGGAGGCGGTGTGGTTTTGCCTGGGCATGAGCTGCCCAGGAGCTGGGGTTGGGGTGGGGGTGGTGGGGGGGTCTGGCCAGCTCTGGTAGGGGCCGGCGGAGCCCGGGGCACAGGAGGTCATGCTCACGGACATGCCAGTGAGCCACCCCACGGAGGACTGCCCTGCAGAGCTCACAAGGGGCTCATTCTCTCTGAGACAGCTGGGCACCAGGCTTAGGAGGAAAGGTGGAGACTGTGTATCTTGGCCAAGCGGAGAGAAGGGTCTGGAAGATGGTCCTTTCAGAAGAGAGTCATCTGCATGTCCCATCCTGGTAGGAGGAGCTGATTCAGGGTAAGCTTCAAGGAGTGGGAAACGTGAAACACCTTCAGGATCTAAGTTGGTCCTCCTCTCTTTCTGGAGAGTGAAAGATGATGGGGCAAAATGATGGCCAGTGTGGAAAAGCCGGGCGCCAGGGTCCCTCTGACCTGCAAACAGCAGTTAGAAAGCAGATCCCTGAGCTGCTCTGAATCCAGCAGGTGGCTTACCGCAACCGTCCCGGAGAACTGGCCTTGACCGAGCCAAGCCACTTCACCCAGAGAGGGAGACCCAGGGGGCGACACTGCCCCTCACTGAGAGCAGCTGATAACTGATATGGGGCCAGCTCTGTGCTGCAGGTCATGCTCCTGAGCCCTTCAAGGGCCGAGCGGAAGCCAGACTTCACCTTAAACACTACCCTGGCTCTGCCCCCTCCCCTGCCCAATCCTGATTCCCTCACCCCCCTACGTCTCGACCCCCCAACCCTAGTGCCTCCCGCAGTCAACCAAGGGCTCCTGAATCCCAGCTTCAGACTCTGCTACTAAAAATCTCCACCTGGGGGGAGCCGCATTTTCGGGAACACCCCCTCGGGTGTTCTTTCTGTTGCCAGCCCCAGAGTCCCTCCCCTGATGACCCGCTGCCTGCCCAGGCCTCCCTGCCTCCATGCTGCCTCCTGCAGGCCACCCTCCTCTGACCAACCAGAGGGAGCCTTGAAAGGTAGGGGGGGAAAAGGCTGCTGGAGGTGCTCACTCCTCCACCGGTGCTTCTGGGAACCAAACACCTTCTGATGAAACACACAAAACCCCTCAAGGCATTAGGGATAGAAAGGAACTTCCTCAACCAGATTACAAGACCCCACAGCAAGCATCAGCCTTAATGACGTGCCCCAGAAGATGAGGAGCAAGACCAAGATGACCACTCTTGCCACGTCTGTTCACATCGTACTGGGCTGCAGCCAGGGAACTGGGAAGGGGAAGAGGAAAAGGGAGGGGGACAAGGAAGGAAGGGAAGGAAGGAAGGGCAGGCAACCGGCTTGGAAAGGAAGAGGTGAAGCTGCCTCTGCCAGGAGATGAAACCATCTCCTGGGGCACATGGAGGGCGGGGGTCCTGATTTGCAGCATTTATGGACTTCTGCAGCTGACTCAGAGCATCCGTCTTATGTCCCTTGATGTGGAGCTGGGAACAAATGCACAGAAGCAGCCCTGGGAGCTCGGAGAGCGTGCCCACTGGTCAAGAGTCTTCCTCTGAAAGCCCTTCTCTGACTTCCACTCACACCGTGTCTGGAGCAGAGGAGACATTTAATATATATTGAAAGGGCAAAACAAAACCACCACTGTGACTTTCAGTTCCTCTTAAGTTAAAATGGAAACTCTTTGCTGTGGCCCCCAAGGCCCCGTGTGATCTGGCTTCTGCCCGTCTTCCCAGCTTCACCTGGTACCATTTCCCCTCTTGCTCACTGCCCTTGGCCACATCACCCTTCCTCCTAGTTCCTCCAGTGACCCAAGTTCTTCCCCCCTCAAGGCCTTTGCCCATGTTGCTTCTGCTACCAGCATGCTGCCTTTCCTCAGCTCTTACTGCTCAGGCCTCAGTTCAAATCAGGGATTCTCCACTGGAGGGCATTTGCCAGTGTCTGGAGACATTTTGGGTGGTCAAGGATTCTACTCAGTATCTTCCAATGCCCAGGACAGCCCCCACAACAACCAGCCAGCCCCAAATGTCAGTAATGCCAAGACGGAGAAACTCTGGCTTAATGTCAAAGCGCCCATGCCGATCACCTTATTAATGGGTGCTTTTCTGTTATTCTCACTCATAATATCCCCTGCTAGTCTCTCTCCTCGGATGACCTGACACAGTTTGGACCAGACCCACAGCAAACATCCCAGGATATTTGGGGCGATATCTGGGTTGCTCAGAACAGACTGAACAGCCCTGCTTCTGTCAGATTCGCAGAAGCAGGAACTGACACGGGGTCTTACGCACATGATTTATGAAGGAAGTGCTCGGGAGAAATCAGGAGGTGATGTGGGGGGAGCTGAGGGGGGACAGAGAAGAAGCCAAGCCAGGATGAGGTTTCAGCAAAGCTTCGGCTTAGCCTGATCCTGCGGGGAGCTCGGGGGGTGTAAATTATACCTCCGAGCTGGTCCCAATCACTCAAGACACAGAAGCTGAGCTCTCAGACTCCCGTGGCAGCCAGCAGCCGGCTAAGGGTCACTCTAGCGTTGATGCCCTGGGATGTATCCTGTCTGCTAGCACCCCTGCCCTCTGGGCTCCCAGGTAGAGCAGCAGCCATCTGCTCCAAAGACAGGTGCAGCCATGAGAAGCAAACAATCCCCCCCCACCCAGAACCCAGAGGACGTTCACAGATACACAAAAGAGATGGAAGCTGGGCAGAGTCCTGAGGGTCCAAATCTGCCAGACATCTGGGTGATGGGATTCAAATGAATAGCCCCGTGTCACTTTTTTTGGTCTGCATGCCCCAGATCCTGTTTATGGGTCCCCTTTCCCCAGGGGCTGGCAGAAAGGGCCAAGTGTTGGTGAGCACCTCCTGCAAGCCAGCAGCCAGGACAGGGCTCAGTGAGCATCACTAGTGGCCGATCCTCAGGGTTTGGTTCCTTGTGCCTTTCCCATCATGAAAGGTTCCAGGAGGCTTCTCTCTCTTCCCATGATTTATGTTTCTACAAAGGGTGCTCCTGGAAAGAATATCTGTATATCCACCCACCAGACTTAATCAGCTCAGAGGTGCTCCTTCCCTCCCACGTGCACTGCTCTGGGTCTGTGGACAGTTCCCCATCTCCACAGTGTCTCCTAAGCCATGGACGGTTTCGGGATATTTGCAAACTTCCAAAAGCCACCTGCAAACATTCTATGTGGATATGTGCTCTCTGTAGAGAGGACCTGTTGTTCTGGTTGACTATTCACTCTGATCTTGGCCTTCACCTTCATGCAGTGGTCGCCCCGTGAGTGTGTCTGCATCCACATTTCCCCATTTATTTATTTGTTTGTTTGTTTGTTTTGAGATTTTACTTATTTGACAGAGAGAGCGAGGGACAGTGAGAGAAGGAACACAAGCAGGGGGAGTGGGGAGAGGGAGAAGTAGGCTTCCTGCCAAGCAGGGAGCCCATGCGGGACTCAATCCCAGGACCCTGGGATCATGAGCTGGGCTGAAGGCAGACACTTAACAACCTAGCCACTCAGGTGCAGCCCCCCATTTTATAAGGACACCAGTCATACCAGATTGGGGGCCCACCCAACTCCAGTATGACCTCGTCTTAACTAATCACATCTGCAATGACCCTGTTTCCAAATAAGGTCACATTCTGAAGCACCAAGGCTGGGACATCAACTTAAGAATATTTGGGAAACACAAGTTCAGGATGCCTTAATAGAAGGCCGGCCCCACTTCATGTTGTTGAAGATGGTGTCAGAGCCAAAAGTGGAAGGACAGGGATCACCAGTAGAGGAGGCAAGAGGGGGAAGGACTTGATGGGAGGGTGACCAGTTATCCATGGAGGGAATGAGCCAGCCCCCAGCCCACAGATTCTGAGAAGCCTTCCCGGTAGTGCCCAGTATCTCAGACTCTTTGTGCACTTCATCTGTCCACTCAAGGGGACCTTTCACCCCCACCACTGACGTGGAGACCAGTTCCCCAACCCACAAACCTAGAAGTGAGTGGGAACTAACAGTCCTGGGGCCAACCATGATCAAAGGAGCATGCGGGCCAGTTAAGAACGTATCCTTCCTTCATGCCTTGTGCCACCGCTCCTGAGATGCATTCTGTGGGGCTTTCTGGGTCCTGCAGGATACACAGCAGCCGCCTGCAGCCGTGACCAAGTCGGTAACACAGGCCGACACTGGCCTGTCCTCCTTCCTTGTCCCTCATTCCCACCCTCTGGGATCACTTGGTCTGGCTGCCTGCCCATGAACCCTTGCCTCAGGCTCTGCTTTCAGCCCCAGGCTAAGACAGTCTGCAGGCTAAGACCTCAGGGAGAGGGGAGGCACGAAAGCTTTTGGAAAGAGGCAGACTCTTGTCACTCTCTCCTGAGGAAGCTCCTGGGAGAGAGACTTGGAGGTAAGAGGAGAGAGGTGTAGGGGCTGTGCTGTCCGGTCCCTGAGGATAAGCCACTGGCCACTGCTTATCCGGAGCTCGTGGGCACCCACAGAAGCCCCGTGGGTCCCCAAGCAGCTCTATTTCTGCAAAAGCCCTGCAGCCTTATATACCGTTGTTTGTAAGCTTGAGTCCCTAATGCCCTCTGCCCTCCAAAAATTAAAAATGCTCTCCCCACCAGTCCACTCCCAAGAGCAACAGCGCACAGTTCCGGGGCCAGAACTGGAGGCCTGGAAGCTCTACCAACCCATGTGTGGCCCCCGGGCCATCAACTTAGACTCTTCGTGCCTCAGTTTTCTCATCTGTAAAATGGGGATCGTCACCGTGCTGGCCTCCTAGCATTTTTGCAAAGCACATAGGAGGCTTTCCTGCCTTGCCTGGTTCCTAGTGAGCACATGAGAAAAAAAAAAAAAGCTACGCGATTTCTGTGGTGCGGCTGGTCACTGGGAAGGAAGATGAGAGGATTTCTGAGGGGCCGGAAAAGTTCTGCTTCTCCACCTGGCTGCTGGTTCCACAGATGTGTTGGCTTTGGGACAATTCAGTGTGCTGATGAGTGTGTTCTTCTTTCCCGATGTCACACTCTGCTAAAAAAATTTGAAGCTAAGGAAAGGCTGAATGACCTACTCCTTGGGGTGTGTTTGAAGCCCACCTGCAGGAGAGAGTGGAAGAAGGCCCAGCCCGAGTGGAAAAACCCCGTGAGTTTTGCCCTGGGCCCACTGAGTCAGAAGCCTAGCCCTCCAATTTGAGCAACCTCCCAAGTGGTTAAAAACCCATTTGATTTCCTGGCTGCATGACTTCCCACCTTCAGACCCCAGTTTCTCTGGAGGCCAGACGGAAAGAAAGGATGCTTGCCTGATTTCGGAGTCTGGTTATGGTTCTCCATTTTACTGATGGGGAAACAGGCCCAAAACGGTTCATCACAAATCCGCAGGCACGAAAGCTTTTGGAAAGAGGCAGACTCTTGTCACTCTCTCCCGGACCTGGCTCTGGGAGTAAGCACCACCTTGACCTCACAGCAACACCTGGCTCTCCCCCAGCCACCCGGCAATATTCCAAACCCTTTGGGGTTCTTATCATCCCCATTTTGCAGAGAAGAAAACTGAAGCACAGAGAGTGATGGTCACGGAGGCAGAGCTGATGCTCCTCGCAGCCACGCAGCCACCTCGGCCCTCAGCGCAGGGCCCCTGAGGTTGCGGGGTGGGCCTTCTGGCTCGCCGCTCCCCACCCACCCGGCACCCCATCCCCCTGCCCTGCCCCTCCCCCACCCGTGCATTTAGCCGAGCTGGGTCCTTGCCAAGTCTGGGCTGTCACAGCGTTCCCACCTTTGATCACCAGTCAGCGTTCTTGAAGTGCCGAGCCTCCCAGATGTTGGCCTGATCAAAGGCAGCTGTTGCCCGGACCCTCCCCTGAGCACGACTGTAGACTCACGTAGGAGAGGCGAGAGGGTGGGAGGGGCAGGCACGTGACCATGGATCCGCTCCGCGGGGCGGGGCCAGCCTGGACGCCCTGCAAGAACCCCCCCCTCCCGCCCCCAGCCAGGGTCCTCGCCTGTGTCACTGTGGGTCTGGGGGAGGACCCGGTCCGGAGGAACTGATGCCGGGACCTAGGGGCGATGGCCTTACCTTTAAAAGTGCTGGCGCTGGCTGCGGGGGGCCATGGCCTCAGCGCGGGATCAGATGCACGACCTCCTCGCAGACTCAGACTGAGGTTGCTAGTGGCTTTGATAATGACAGTAATTCCCTTCTGTTATATGACTCGCCCCATTGACTCCATCTTTCCGCGCAGGTCGTCAAGAGCTGAATTTTATGTTTACAATTCATTAAATAAAAGACAGAGCATGAAACAGCATGTACCGGATAATCTTGTGAGTTCTGATTTTTTTTTTTTTTTTTTTTTTTTTTAGCAGTTATAGGAACAGGGGAAAAATCTGGAAGAACGTATACCAGAAAATCGACAGGGGCCGTGAGCAGGCTGGGTGAAAACACCTCCTTTCGCCTTTTTACTTTCGTTCACCCATTCCACGAAATCTGTGGGCTGCTTCTCCAATGAGAGTACCTAAGATTTATTAAATGGTTGCTGGATTCCAGAAAGTGGCTTATCTTTAGTTTGCATTGTTAGTATATGCTATTTTGGGGATAGGAATATTAAGATTTAAGCAAAATAGAAAATGGTGCATGTATTTGGATATTGATTTTCTTTTCTTTTTTTTTTTGGATATTAATTTTCTGAAAGATGTGATGTAGCCATAGAAATGTAGTTGGGGAAATCGACAAGATAGAAGGCTGGAAAAAACTGAGTGGATATACACGAGTAGCCCCCCCAGAACCTACCCCTTGGCTGGCAGGTGGCGAACCCCATCTCCCTCTCTTGTCCCAGTTCCCATTTCCCTGGGAGCGAAATAGAAATGAACAGCCCATCAAAAGGGCTTCTACCCTCAGAAACCCCAAGGCCACAAACTCTAATGGGAGAGGGATAATGGCAGATTCCTCCCCCCCTCTTTTAAAGTGTGTGATCTGTGCCAAGAACTTTGCAGACCTTTTCTCTGACCCTCAACAACCATCATAGCAAGTGGTATCATCCTGATTTTACCAGGACACAGAAGGACCACAGAGGTGTGAGCTGATGGTCACATTTTCAGGAAGTCTGTGAATTCATTAAATATGCCATTACTAAAACTTAAATTGTGTAAACATGCAATTACATAAGTATATATATTTTTTAAAGGCGATGATCAAAACTCACCCCTTCTGAATTGTCTCATGACATTTTCCTATTGTCTGTGCTCCTGGGGTGACCTCTGGCTGGTGGAAATATTTTTTTTAAAGATTTTATTTATTTATTTATTTGACAGACAGAGATCACAAGTAGGCAGAGAGGCAGGCAGAGAGAGCGGGGGGGGGGCGGGGAGCAGGCTCCCTGCTGAGCAGAGAGCCCGATGCGGGACTCGATCCCAGGACCCTGGAATCATGACCTGAGCCAAAGGCAGAGGCTTAACCCACTGAGCCACCCAGGTGCCCTGGCTGGTGGAAATATTGAGTAACAGGGCACTCCTGTGTGAGCTCCTCACAAATCCACGTTCAGGAACATCAAATCTATAGCAATCAGACACGATGGGGTTGCGGGGGAGTGCGTGACATGAAAATTGGCAAATGTCACATATCAGCAATTTATTTTTCCAGGGATCATCGTTAAATGTTTATCAGCACACACCCCCCTTAGTGGTAAAGTCAGGATTTGAAATACATGAGAAGAGCACCTGTGTTCCTTACACTCCTACTGAGGGTTCCACGTTGTCACTGGTGGTCCCGGAACCACCAGGTACCAAGTCTTCCAGCTACATGAGAGGATAAAATGCAAGTTTCATGTACGCACAGAGGAGACTATTGAGAATGAAAAGCACATGAATGGAATCCTATTCTGTTGATGCTACAGGCTTTGAACAAAGCTCCCAGCCTTGCCCCTGGGCCTGACTGTGGGGGGATGGGTGGTGGCCTCCCCAGGCACATAGCTGAGAGCCACTCAATGCTGATGAGAATCGTGGCTCCCTTTACTGAGCACTTACTGTATGCCAGGGTGTACGTAGAGCCCTCTAAGGGAATGATCTGGTGTATTCCCCCACAGCGAGTGTTTGGGCATTTAAAGCTGCTTAGGAAGACACACTCATGTAATTTTTCTATTCCCTTTAGGCCAAGCCCAAACATTCCACAAAGCGTCATCTTGGGAACAGAAGGGTCGACTTGTCCCTGCTCACCAGATGTGGTATCTGCCCTCAGTCCCTAAACGTGCTGTTTGTTTTTTTTTTTAAGATTTTATTTTTATTTATTTGTTAGAGAGAGAGAGAGAGAGAGAGCGAGCACAGGCAGACAGAGTGGCAGGCAGAGGCAGAGGGAGAAGCAGGCTCCCTGCCGAGCAAGGAGCCCGATGTGGGACTCGATCCCAGGATGCTGGGATCATGACCTGAGCCGAAGGCAGCTGCTCAACCAACTGAGCCACCCAGGCGTCCCCGTGCTGTTTTTTTAAGACCTATGAAGAGCGACAGCAGAAGTCACCGGTGGTAGTTTAGATCCACATCCCCAGCTGCGCAAGCCGATGACTTCCCACGGTCCTGGGAACAATGCACAGTCAAAGGGTTTGAAATTAGACCCGCCACATCACTCCCCTGCCCCAAATATTGCTGGGGCAGCTCAAAGCTCTCTAGTGAATGGCCGAACTTGACCAAGGTCAAGGTCTGACATGGTTGGATTCATGTCTGTGTCTCTAGCTGAAACTCTTGCAATTCCTTCTGTTGTCCTTTGTGGCCCCAGAAGACGGAACACCTCAGGTCCTCAACTGCCAAGCCCGCTACGCCTCTGCCCTGCACACCCAGGTTGTGCTTCCTCCCTGGGGCTGTCTGGTCACTTCCCCAGCTCCCTCCTCCTCCTCCTTCCAGCCTTAGACCCTGGGGTCGCCTACTCACTTCCTCTTGGTTTATCTCCACTGACCAACCCTCCTCCGTGGCCTTCGGGTTCTCACAGAGCATCATCTCTGCTCGGCTCTGCCTCACCCCTCATCACATCAGATCGCACGAGTCCTCTTCTCTGTCTTCCCCTTAAGAACGCGTGCGACTGGAAAGTAGGAAATTTGTGCCACCATCCTGATCGGCCAATATTTGCCAGGTGCCAAATGGAGTCCAGCTCTACTGGTTATGAGCTCTGTGCTCTTAGCCTCATCTGTAAAATGGGTCAATAAGGATCCATGTGTTCGGGTTTGGCTGAAAGGAGACGATGCATGTAAAGATACTTATCATGAGTAACACAATCATTCAACAAATGTAGTTGTGTGTGTGTGTGTGTGTGTGTGTGTGTGTTGGTTTTATGGCCTTGTCCTCTGAAAGGGGCATTCTCTCAAGGATGGAAAGGGAGATCCATGGGCAGTGTGGAGGGGCCAACTGGTTAGCCCACCCTTCTGCCTCAATTCCCAGAGCTGGAGTCTCCCCACCCCTCCGTCCTGGCCCTCTCAGCCCCTGAGACCAAAGAGAGACTGATCAATCACTGAGACTTTAAAGGCAGTCTGCTTCCAGACCCCGTGTCCTCCGATGTTTCTCTTAGCTATATGCTAACACCCGTTTGTTTAGAACTCGCAGCAAATACATCTCGGAGAGGGCTTTGATCCCTGGCAGCTGTGTACGTGTGAGTGAGGCAGAGTCCCAGGGGCAGAGAGAGCCTGGAAAGAGGGCGGGCTGGGCTTGCCTCTCTCATGCCCTCTGAGCTTGGCACTCCAGCCAAGCCCCACCCCAGCACACTGCCCTTGGCGTCAGAAACAAGAGCCAAAGTTCAAGCTCCAAAGCCAGAACATCCTGGGTTCCAAGGGAACGCTGCCCTTTCCGACTGTGTGACCTTAGGCAAGTCACTCAACCTCTCTGGGTATCACTTTCTTCGTCTGTTCAAGGGGCATAGTAATAGCTCTTGAAGCCGGGGGTTTGTGTCGAATAAATAAGATCATGCACCAAAGACAGGAGTAGCTGCCTTACAGGGAGGCTACCATGGAAACTAAGGCAGTACGTTCATGTGCTTAGAAGAGCTCTCGGTTCATTGCATACACTCCATAAACATGACCTTTGTCACCACCATGGTCTGTGGCACCAGTGTCATGTGTTGCTGTGTGGCCCCCGACACTGCCCCCCTCCAACCCCACCATCCCGATCCAAACTGCCATCACCCCTCACTGGGCGCCTGTGGTATCCTTGTCCATGGGCTCCTTGTACTGGGGAGACCCACCACCGACTCTCCTTCATTAATAGGACTCTGAGTTCATTGATGGGGGCAACATCACTCCCTGGAAATTATTTCCTAATATCCCTTGCAGCTGGTGAGAGCCATGTGCCTGAGTTCTGACTGATGGTGAGCAGGTGGAAACTGTTGGTGGGGAGGACTTCTGGGAAGACCTTTAAAGGCCCCAGATTCTTTGGCAAGGACTTTTGCTCTTCCCTCTTTCCTCCTCCTTCCTGCCTGGAACGTAGACACATTGGCCAAAACTGAATAGCAACTTCTTTCCAACTGCTCCTCCATTTTCAACAAACAGAGCTTCCACCTCATGGTGCATCATGGCTTCCCCAGCTCCTGCCCTCATGCCCCCAGCTCCATTCCAACCAGGTGGACGGGGATAAGGGGAGTGAGTAACCACAAACAGGCTACCTATTATAACCCAACAGTGACCCAAGGACTTGACTGATTGATTCACAGAATTTTTTTTCTCTTACTTTATGAGTCCCAACATCGAAAGGTGAGGACAGGTCATGTGAAAAATATAAATTTCTGGCTTTTCTTGAAAAATCAAAAGATCTTTCAGTATCGGGGCTGCACATCCACGTGCCCACACCTGCAGGAGCCAGGCAGGATCTGTCCTCATTGCCTGCCTGACCCGCTTATGCCCGGGAAACAAACCACCTTAGCCCTTATACAAATCAGCGTGCAAATAAGTGTGCGTGCAGGGGGAAGGCGTATGGACCACTTTTATATGCTAGAAATATGTAGAATTGCAGCTTTTACTAACACACAAACACATGCTTTAGAAAATTAATATGCTTATGCATTTATGCCTAAATATGTGATATTTGCAAAGACTACACAATTTTATGACTCCAAAAAGATCAGGAAAAAAAAAAAAAGAAAGAAAAAAAGGCTGTCTCTCCCCAGGCCAGTTCCCTTCCCAGAGACAGAATTGTGGCTTCACCTCCTAGACACAGACTCCAAGACAAAGATTTGAATGAAAGTCCTTTGTTCAGTAGTTGATTCCCAGAAGCGCTGGTCGGGAAGGGGCAGGAAGACAGAAAGAGAACGAACAGCCAGCTGGGCATGAGCTGATCGCTGCTGGAAATGACTTTGCCTCTTGGCATGGCAGGGACAGTGCCTGGGCCCACGGTAACACTAAGGGCTCACAAGAAGGTTTTGGTGTTAATTTTTTTAAATCAGGAGGGGGGGGAAAGGGTCATAGTAGTGAGTATAAAGTAATGAAGCCAGACTGTGTTATACTTATCTTTATGCCAACACAGTCATAAAATAGGTACATGACTATTATAATAATATGACTATGTAGCCTATGACACGAAATATAACATATTTAACTATATGCTATATACTATGTATACACCTATGTTATATACTCTGTTACACATATAATATGTATATATGTGTATATATGACCACACCCACATATATGCAATTATGTTTATAATTACAGCAAGGACTTGGCAATTTATGTATAACATAGAGTTATACATATATACGTAAAATATATGCATCCTTTATGCAGAGGACATACGCATATATGTAAACTCGTGCGTGTATGCATTCATATATATATACATGTATATATATATATATATATATTTTTTTTTTTTAATGGGGAAGACTCCTCAAAGATAAGTGTGTCCCAGTCCTGCAGGAGACCTGGATCATATCTGATGCTGATGTGGACAGCTGGGCTTCAGTCTAGCTGGAAGGGTCTGGGAGACTGTGTAGAACACATCTGAGTTGTCCCTTTTTACTGGGGGATGAAGGATTTGGACCATTTATCCATCTACTTCATCATGATCCTCAGAGCCTCCCTGGTGCAAGGGTGTTGGTAGGAAGCCCTTTAGGGGGGGATTGTGGGGCCACAGGAGTGGGTAGGACCTAAGTGCCCAGGGGACAGCAGTGGGCATTGGCAGCCTATCTTATAAACATCTCGTCTGCTAGTTTCTTTCTTTTCCAGAAGTAGTCTATGCGTATACAGGCACGTGTGTGTGTGTTTTATACATCTTTACACAAGTTGTAGCAGAATAATATATACACGTATGAAGCCATCATCAGATACTGTGGTGGTAAAAATAAAAACGTGCAGAATGGGATTTAAATCAAAATGGAATCATTCTCTGCATAATATTTTCAAAGACTGCTCTTTCTCTCCAACTAATATATGTTGAACATCTTCTCATGGCATTCTTTTTATGAGTTCAGTGAATTCAATTGTGCAGATAAACCATAGTTTTAAAAAATAATCTTTAAAAAATTTTTAACCAATCCTTGCCTGTCAGACATTTCTATGGCTTTGACTTTTCGCTATTATAAATAACACATACTCAAAACTCTTACATGTGTTAAAATTATTTTAAAATTATTTCCTTAACATATGCTCCAAGAAATGCCACTGCTGTTATTTAAAAAAAAAAAAAGTCTCCTGATGTGGTTTCCAAATAATCTTTCCAGAAAATTGTACCATTTGGCACAAGCTTTTCCTGAATGTCACAAAACATCCATTTCCCAACACCTCCGCTAACACTGGTTATTATATTCTTTTTCTATTTTTGTCAAGTGGGAAACTAGGAGCTCATCAATAAAGGTATCTTCAGGAAAGTGTTCCTAAGTATTGTCTTTGTAGAAGACAAGAAAATCCATCAAAATATGAGGCTGTCCTGGAAAATGGGAGATCCTGGCCAATTACATGCCCACACTGGGCACAGAGGGTGTGCCGGTTATGATCTGTTGTCCCCGCAGCCCTGCCCAACTGAGGCTGACCTGCACAGACTCCACCGCAGGGGACTCCCGCAACTATCCAGTCACCTGCCAGCCGAGTGAAGCCCATGAGAGGCACTGTCAGGCAATGGGAGGCAGGAGACTAGGCACTTAGATCTTTTCCCATGGCAGACGGTGGCCGTGTCTCCTGTGCCTCAGCTCCCCTCTAAGTAGCCCCGGGCAGCATCCCTTCCCCTTCTACCCGTTTACACTTTCCCATGGCTACTGTAATAAACTGCCACAAATTTGATGATTTATTGTCTCTCGGTGCTGGAGGCCAGACGCCGGAAATCAGGATCCCTGGGTGGAAATTGGGGTGTCCATAGGGCCGTGCTGCCTCTGGAAGCTCTGGGGGGCGGATCCGTGCCTTCTCTCTTCCAGCCTGGGGTGGCTGCCAGCGGCCCTGGGCTTGGGGCTGCTCATTCCAATTTAAGACGGCGGACTTCTTAAAATCTCTGCTCCATTTCACATCACCTTCCCCTTCTTGGTGTCAGATCTCCCTCCCTCTTGTAAGGTCACATGGGACTGCGTTTCGGGTCCACCTGGAAAATCCTGGGTAATTTCCTCATCTCAAAATCGTACCTATAACCTTAATCGCACCTATAAAGACAGTTAACGTTATGGTGGTCCTGCGGGACTGTGGACAGTGTCCTCGTCCAGGCAACTTCCAGCTCCGGAAGATTTTCCCCAATTCTCGGCCGGGGCTGCCCGGCATTATACGTGATCCTCTTGCGTCCTCTGCTGGTGCATCTGTAGACTTGCAGGCAGTCCCCCTAAGTTAGTACAAAGACTGTCAGAGTGGGGATGCCTCTCCTGCAGTCAGGAAAAGGACAAAGGGTGTAGAAAGTCGTGGGACACGACCAGTATTCAGCAAGAGCTCTGGGAGACAAAAACGTAACACCAGCAAAGAGGAAACATCCAGCTTGACCCTGGCCGTTCCAGGAGCAGTTTCTACACCATACGCCATGAAGGCAGGCTCTGATTTCTTGCTTCCTATGTTCTGAGTGAGCTTGGCTGAGTCATTTCCCCTCTCCGTGTGTTACCTTCCTCATCTGTAGGATGGGGTTAGTAACTCCTGGCATGGAACTCTGTGAGGTTTCCAGGAGGCAGCTCATCGATAAAGCTCTCAGCCCATTAACACACAGAAAAATTATGTTTCTTGCTATTATTGGCGACATGGCCGGATTGTCTCCAATCCTCACCACCTCCCTGGAAGGGGCGGTTCCTGACCCCGGTTTGCAAACGAAAGCTGAGATTCCAAGAGGGTGACTGACATTCCCGGGGTCACACAGAAGAAAGCGTCAGCGATGTAGTTGGCTCCCAGGATGTCTCCACCTTCTATGTCCCTGCTTTTTCTGGAGCTCTGTGTCATCGTCTCTGGATGGGCTACTCCTGGCTGTGATTTTCCAGAGGCCTCTTCAGCACCGCAAGAGAAGAGGACGCCTACCCCCAGGGCAGATGGGGGCACCGTCTACTCCCCAGAAAGAGGCAGGAGGGACCGATGTGCACAGAATTCCGTTTGGCCGGGACCTCCCTGCTCATCTACAAGTTGAGAAATCAGTTGGACTCTGCAGAAGGGAGTATAAACAAGCAATGCTTTCCGAGGGCAACTGGAATCCTGTATCAAACAAAGCCTTGAAAACGTCCGCACACGAGCTTGCGTAAAATATATATCCAGAACAAGGGCTGGCAAACTGCGGCCCCCAGGCCCAGTAGTGCCCACAGCTGACTTCTGCAGGCCCCACAGGATCAGAATGCTTTTCATATTTTCGAAGGCTCGACCCCTAAGCAGAGCGAACAGAATGACACCTGTCTTAGAACCGTTAAGCTAAGTCAAGGCCAGAGGTTAGGCATCGGCCGGCTGCCTTGTCAATAACATTTCGTTGGAACACAGGGACACTCATTCATTTCCGTCTTGTCCGTGGCTGCTCACCGTGGCCGAGGTGAGTGGTTGTGAGAGAGACTCAAATGCCTCACAAAGCCCAATTTATTTGCCATTTGGCTTTTTACAGGAAAAGTGTGCCCACTTTGGATTTGGGAGATCCTTATTGAGAAAACCAAAATAACCAGAAAACAAACAAACAAACAAAAACAGCTAGGCACACATTTCCATGAAAACTTTTGAAGGCAGACAGAGGGCGACTGGCCTGGGATGCTATGGGTGGGGAGAGGCAGGGAGAGGCAGGAAACCACAGAATTCAAGTTCATTCATTTGCCATGAGCAACTGTTTTAGGCTGTTAATGCCACTCTCTTGTGTGCACCTGAGGTTGAGATGTCCTTGTGCATGCCCCAGCTGGGGCTCCCAGGGAGCCAACTCATGGATGGAGTTTAGCACACAGAGGGTTCATTAGGGGTCACTCTTGGGCTCTTGGGGTGGGGAAACCTGGGATAAGACAGGGAAGGAGCGGGAGGATGAGTCCTGCTGAACTGCCAAGAGAGACCTCAGCCGACCTTGCAGGAAATTTTTCACTTGATCTTAGCCAAAAGGCGGAGAAGCGATTGCAGAGAATTTTGAAGATGGGCTGAAACTTCAAGGTTGCCCCTAATTAGGGCAGAGGAGGCTGAGCTTTTACAGCCTCCCACATCAAGCAGTGGATTGAGGCCATGCAGTCAGGTCAAGGCAGAACCTGGGGCAAGGCAGCTCTTGGCAACTGGGAAAAGGCTCTGCAAACAGTCCTTCATGCCTGGGGGCTTCCCACCATCCACCATTGCAAGTAAGAGCAGACACAGCCATGCTCAGTGAGGCTTACCTTGTAGGGGGGGGCAACAGTGTTAAACCTGGAGGCAAGCAAAAGCTTATGTAATTACAAGCAGCTGGGAAATGTGGAGGGTGTGCTCAGAGTCAAAATTAGTGGGGACGTATTATAGATGGAGGTGTCTTTCCGGGTTGAGGTGTTTAAGCTGAGGCCCAAGGGATGAGCTAGACTGCTCAGGAAGATCTCAGGATGTGCAAAGGCCCTGGGGTGATGTGTTAGTGTCTTTGGGCTGCTGTAATAAATTACCACAATCGGGGTTGGGGGGCTGCTTAGAACAACAGAAATTTGTTCTCACACGGTTCTGGATATTAGAAATCCCAAATGAAGGTGTCGGCAGGACCATGCTCCCTCTGAAAGCTGGAGGGGAGGATCCTTCCTCACGTCTTCCAACTTCTGGTGGTTGCTGGCAATTCTCAGCTAGTGGCCACATCCACACACACCCCCCCATCTTCTGCCTCCTGGCATCACAGAGTTCTCCCTGTGTGTGTGTGTACCTTTGTATGGCCTTCTTACAAGGACACCAGTCATTGGGGTTAGGGCCCACCCTGAATCAAGTTTGACCTCATCTCCAGATCCTTGACCTAATTATATCTGTGAAGACCTAATTTCCAAATAAGATTACACTCACAGGTTCCAAGGACTTGTGTATATTTTGGGGAGAGACACAAGTCTGCCCAGAATAGGTGAGAACAAGGCCGTACATTTGAGAAGCAGACAGGGGCCAGTATGGCTGCAGCCGAGGGGTGGGAGCAGTGGTCGGTGGCTGGACCTCGCAGGACCCTGAGGCCAGTCAGGAAATGAACTCCCTTTTCACAACAGCCTTTTGATCCTCTGTTTATGAGACAGAGGCATCTGCTCTCAGCACAGCTAAAAAATAAGAAAGGACAAGGATGCTGGTCTTACCCCCAGACCATCCTGTCTCAGGCCCTCAGGCCAGGTTACATGGGCACTAGCATTTGGAGGCACCCTGGGATAAGACCCCGGGATAAGACCCCGAAGGGCTTGTCTTCTTAGAATGGGTTCCATTCTCCCCCAGCCACAGTCTGTTTGATGAATGATTTGTGATTTCCATTCTGTTTCCAGGTGAATCTTTATCGTTCACTGCCAAGAGCAGGAAGGGCCCCTACATCTCCAGGGTTGGACCCCCAGCAGGGCCAAGAAGTGGGGGGTGAGGGGGAAGGCTCTGCTGCCACCTGTCACAGGTGAGCTACCTGCTGTCATGCAGGTGTGGCCGAGGGGTGCTCACAGCTGGTCTCCCGTCTCAAGTTACACTGTCCACCTGTACCCTGCAGGGTTCCTCTGCAGGCACCTGGGAGTAGGGGGGATGCTTTTCTGGGGGGGAGGGTTCCTGGGGAGATACGCAGTGACTGTTGGGGCCACATGGAAAGTGTCAGACAGAAATCCACGGGGTAATAGTCTCTAACACCTGTCTCGCTGCCCCTACCGCCAGACCCCAGGGAAAGGCCACAGGTAGGGGAGGAGCAAGAGGAGTCCAACTGGAACCTGGCCTTGGTTTCTAATAAGGGATCTTGAGCAAGTGCTTCCTTCTTCTGGGGCCTCAGTTTCTCTGAGTATCAGTGTTTGGGAAGATGGTTGCTTCTCCCTCTCCCCTCCCCCCTGCTCCTGTTCGCTCTCTCAAATAAATAAATACCTTTTTTTTTTTTT
>ML103915.1:186247-197458 GCA_003697995.1 Taxidea taxus jeffersonii
TTTTTTTTTTTTTACAAAGTACCATATCAATATTAAACATCCCGAATTGGTGATTGCACTGTGGCTGTATCGAATGTATGTGAAATGTTTCAGGGTGAAGAGCCACGATGATTGCAAGTGGTTTTGTGATGATAAGAAGACAGAGAGAGGTGAATGTCCTTCAAGTCACCTCCAGGAGCTCTTTTTAGATTCCGCAAGCCTCAGTCGGGTCCCCCGGGGACTGTACCCCACTTCTCAGAGTGCCCACTGCATTTTTCATTAGTTGTCCTATATCAACGTCCCCTTGAGCACAGGCGCGGTGCCTGTTTCATTAACTGCAGTAGCCTCAGTGCTGGGCACGAGAGTCCCTCAAATATTTGCTGGACGGATGAAATTAGAAGATGTCAGGACCCCCAGAAAAGCTGCCCCCGGGGGAAACAGCGGGATGCTCAGAAGAGAAAAAGGACAACAGGGAAAAAACGAGGACATCCAAAGAACACGCAGACTTTGGTTAGTAACAATGTATCAGTACAGCTTCCATTGTGACAAATGGACCCAAGCCATGCTAACGGCAAGGGAAACTGGGTGTGGGGTCTATGGGGACTCTGATATGTCACAGCTTTTCTATAAACCTAAAAGGGTTCTAAAATAGTGTATTAAATATGTTTAAAAGATATTTTGAAAATTAAAAGGATTTGGGAGGTCAGTATTTGTAGACATGGAATCATCACTCAGGTATTCTAAAAGGCAAAAAGGACAGTGCAGAAAAGCAAAGACTATGCGTGCTGGCTTCCATGTGTAGATCACCAAAGTATGTTCTGGGCCAAATCTGGCCAGCCGCCTGCTTCTGTGTGATCAATGGTTTTCACCTTTTCACATGGCTGAAAAAAATGTAAAGAAATGAATACCATTTGGGGACCAATGATATAAAATGATAATAAAATTCAAATTGCAGTGTCTGTCAATAAAGTCTTATTGGAACATGACCACACAGATTCATACATGTTTTATCTGTGGCTGCTTTCCTGGGGCCATAGCCACAAGCTTGGCTGTCCCCAGAGAGAGAGATGAGAACTTCCTAACAGTGGTTTCCTGTAGGATGAACAGATTGGCTGGGGGATGCAGGGGGATGGTTGCTGGATGTGTGTTTCATCTACTCTTTAAAAATCTAATTCAGGGGCACCTGGGTGGCTCAGTGGATTAAGCCTCTGCCTTTGGCTCAGGTCATGATCTCAGGGTCCTGGGATGGAGCCCCGCCCTGGGCTCTCTGCTCAGCGGGGAGCCTGCTTCTCCCTGTCTCTCTGCCTGCCTCTCTGCTTATTTGTGATCTCTGTCAAATAAATAAATAAAATCATTTTAAAAATAAAATAAAAATCTAATTCATGCACCAAAAGAAATTTTGAGAAGGAAGGTGGGCTTCTCAGTGTCCATGGGATGGGGGCTGAGACATTCGAAATAGAAAGGATGATGCCTGAAGGCATTTTAGATATCCATTAGTTTGCTTCCTAGAAGCATTTTCCAAAGGTTGGGGATCATGGTGGGGCACAGTGCCTTTCCCTCCTGGAAAGGGAATTCTCCCAGGGTCTAGACAGGACTTCCCACAGTTCCCAGCACACTCGTGAGGGCAGCCCTGGGTGGAGCTGGCTTTGACCTGCCTGTTTATCCTTGGGATTAATCGGAAAGGTGAGCCTGGTGGAGTCTAGGTGTCCCGGATTATATTTGCTGGGAGAGAAAAGGAGGCAGGAGACAAACCGGCCAGGCAGGGGAGCGGAAGACTAATAATAATGTTACAATACGACTGTTTATTAAATGCATGCGGATCCATAGCCCAGAAGCGGTCCCTCCATCCCCAACATATGGTGACCATATTTTCCTGGTCCCACGTTGGGACATGTGGATTGGCAGAGAGCATTTCATTTCTTTTAATACCTTTGAAAGACCTTCTGATTTGTGAATTTCTTTAGGGAAGGCTACGTTTAGTTGCACACTTTAATAAAGGCAGTTCATGAAAATAATAAAATTTTTAAAAAGTACATGAAACCAGGACTGGCTGGACAACCTGTACTTGCCCCCTCATAAAAGGCTAATATCCAAGAGCTGCCTTGTAAAGCCTGCTCCATCCCGTCCTGACCACAGTCTCTGTGTGTGGAAAACAACCCCCTTATTGTCATTTAATTAAACAGTACTTTCATTAATATCAATAAATATCTGTTGAATAAACAAATGACATCGAAACACGGTGACCCCTTTAATCATCTACTCTAGGCGTGAGGGGACATTTTTACATGTGTATGTGAGCTTTCCTGCAAAAGATTTTCTGCAGGAGGTGGAGAGGGTGAAATTCGATCTTCCAAGTAACCTATTAAACAAGCAAATCCTCATGTGGGAGGTTGAAGAGTGTCCCCCAAAGAGATCTACCTCCATGCCCTAACTGCTGGAACCTACAAATGTGACCTTAGTTGGAAAGGTCCTTGAAGGTAGAAAGTTAGGGATCTTGAGATGATTTGAGTTGGACTCTAAATCCAATAAGAGAAAAGAGAAGGAAGTAGATGGGATTCACACACAAGGAGGAAGGCACTGGCACCAGGAGGCAAAGACAAGCACAAGTTAAGGGACACCTGGAGCCACCACCAGGAGCTGGAGGAGGCCAGGAAGGCTTTTCCCCTAGAGACTACCAGGGGAGTTCAGCCCTGAGGACACCTTGACTTTGGGGTTTCTTGCCCCCAGAACTGTGAAATAATACATTTCTTTTGTTTAAAGTCACTGAATTTCTGGTAATTTGTCACTGTAGGAAACCAATGAACCCCATAATCCTATCTCTTAAAACTATGGAACACTACTTAATACAGAACAGCTCTGTGCCTTTGAGCAAGCTGCCTTGCTCTGGTTCCCAGGCGACTCGAAGGCAAAAACACAGACATTTGGGGGCGCCTGGGTGGCTCAGTGGATTAAAGCCTCTGCCTTGGGTTCAGGTCACGATCTCAGGGTCCAGGGATCGAGCCCCGCATCCGGCTCTCTGCTCTACAGGGAGCCTGCTTCCTCCTCTCTCTCTCTCCTTGCCTCTCTGCCTATCTGTGTGTCAAATAAATAAATAAAATCTTAAAAACAAAAACAAAACCACAGACGTTTGTTTCCTGTGGATACATTCTAATATCTGCAAGTGATGCTCAAGACATCGCTTCATGGCCCTGGCAGGCTTTCTGAGTCTCCCCATCTCTGAGAGGGAGGCAAGCATCCCCAATCCTTCCTCCCTTCTTAGGGCTGCTTTAGTACTCAATAATAAAATAAAATAGAGATGGAGGCTACAAAGGCTTCCAAGTGTTCCCGGAACACAAACACCCAGCCAGCCGCACGCAAAGCCCCGCCAATATTAGGAACCAGCGCCCCCTGCCGGCCGCGCTGCTGCATTGGTTTCTCCGGCAAGGCGCAGCAGCCTGCGCTTGCGCAGAAGGCAAGCGCTCGGGCCCGCCCCTTGAAGGGGTGTGACTTCTTTGGACCCTCTGGTTCGGCCACACCTGCTTCCGGGGAGGGCGGGCTGACGTCTAGAGCACGTGATTTTGTTCCGGCTCGCCAAAGATGGCGGCCCCCAGAGCGGGAGCGTGAAAGTTGGTGAAAGACGCTGTCCACCCGCGCCGGAATCGAAACAGTGGGGGCCGTGCGCCATGTCGCGACTGATCGTGAAAAACCTCCCGAATGGGGTGAGTGCAGGGCTTGGGCTTGGGAATCTGAAATTGGGACCGGTTGGGGGCTAGGAAGGAGATGGCTGGAGAGAATTGAGGGGCTGTGGCCCTGGGGCAGGACTCAGGGCGCATTCGAAACCTAGAAGGGTCAAGATCCTCGGCATATCCTCATTTGACAGTTGGGAGAGGGAGATAGTGACAGATCAAGGGTTCCCAGCCGGCCGGAGGTTACCTGACTTCCATCCCGACAAGCCTCTTCCTAAGGAGATGCCAACACCCCCTACGTGTGCTGAACGCTCTCTCCTACAACTTCTCTCGTACGAGCACTTTTGTTGTGTTCACTCGTCACTGGTTCAGACCCTGCACTTATATTCCTCTACCGCTCGGGAGCTTGTTGGAGAGGCAAATGGGGAGTATTAAGTTGAGAACGTGCATTTCGATCCCTGCTCCCGCCTTTGGGGCCAGTGGGCATGATTTAAGAAAACTGAGTGCGTGTGAAGAGCTTTAAATCATTTATCCAGTAAGTGGGGAGGGGTGACCCCGTCATACTTGTCTCTATTTCCCAAGAGACCAGCACAGAACCTGGCACATGGTAGGCCTTCAATAAAAACATGTGGAATGAATGAGTGAAGAAGTAGCTGCATGCCTGTGGTGTCAGATGACTGGAGGCAGTTTGCTAGAGTGGTTCATCCTTACCGATTTTACTACAACTTTGGTTTGGGGAGCTCTTCCTCACCATTCGTGTGGCCAGTGAGGTCATTCCCAAAATACAAAATGTGCCCTTCGGATGGGATGAGAGAGCTTCTGTGCTCTTGAGTCTAACTCCTTAGGAGCTTCTCTTTAGAAGGAGGGATAACACAAAGCTATTTCTGCTTTATTGTGTTTTTTTTAACCTTTCTCTCTCCGCAGTGGGTTGTGGGAGAGCTATGACAGGATTTTAAGAATTCAAACAGTACCAAAAAAAAAAAAAAAAAAGGATTCAAACAGTACCATGGTGTATGAAATGAGAAGCCAAGTCTTTTGCTCTGTCCTACCCTCTGTCTCTCTCCAGGAGGAACCACCTTCAATGGTTTGTTTTTAGGACTCCTCACAGGTATTAACTCCATGTCTAAATGGTGTGCTTTCTCCTCCATTTCTTGGTCTGTGTACCTCAATGACTATGTGCTGACCCTCCCCCATGAAAGACAATGAACCACAATCATCTGTTGTTCCCTTCCAGTCTGTTATATTATTTTTAATTCTTCCATTATTTACCCCAAGAGTAAACTTTCAAAATACCTATTGATCCATCCACCTGCTTTAGGCAATGTCTCTCTCTCTTTTAAAGATTTTATTTATTTATTTGACAGAGATCACAGGTAGGCAGAGAGGCAGGCAGACAAGGGGGGGAAAGCAGGCTCCCCACTGAGCAGAGAGCCCGATGTGGGGCTTGATCCTGAGGACCCTGAGATCATGACTGGGGCCGAAAGCAGAGGCTTGACCCACTGAGCCACCCAGGCGCCCCTAGCAATGTCTCCTGATGCCTCACTTTGATGGATGGGGATTTTAGCATGGCTGCCCTTTCTTCCCATCCCACTTCCGTCTCACTGGGCTTCTTCCATCATTGGACTGACTCTCTTACCATTGCTTGTCTTGTCTGGTGAATGAAGGAACTGATGAAAAACCAGTAGTAGTAGTAGTAGCTAACATTTTGAGAACTTACTATGTGCCGGGCACTGTACCAGTTGCTTTCAGTAAAGTAACTCATTTAATCCGCAGCAACACACTATAAGGTTGGTTCCATTTTTGTGTCCATTTTAAAGGTGAAGAAACTGAACTACAGTAAGGGGAAGTGACTTGCCTGAGGTCACACACAACGGGTAATTCATAGGGCAGGGATTGGATCGAGCAGTCTCTTCTAGAATTTGCGTTCCTGACCCCTACACCCTGCTGTCTCTCTTTGCATGATAGCATGCATGATAGCAGGGTTTCTTAGCTCTTTCCCAACACGTATTTAGTAGTGAGTACCTGTTATGTTGCTGACCTTGTAGACAGTGGGGGATAAGACTCAGTCCCCATACCTTTATGGCATTGACGGTCTAGCAGAGGACTTGCACACCAGATCACCGGGGTGTAAGGGGCAGGGACTGAAGCATGGCCCAGTGCGGTGTGAGCACAGAGGGCTGAGTTACCTCACCCACCTGAGGAGTCCGAGAGAGGCTTCCTGGGGAAGCTGATTGAACTGAGAATGAGAGGAGTTAGCCCAGGCCTGCTGGGAGGATTTCACCTAGAGGAGACAATTAGTAAAACCTCAGAGGTAAAAAGCAGGAAAGGCTACAAGGCATTTGATAAGAGGTGGTGCTGAAAGGCTGGGTCACATTGATCATGGAGAATCTCTCATTTTATAGTACCTGCTTATTCTTGAGCCTCTGGTGATAGAAAGTCACCTAGAGGTTCTTAACAGAGGATTGATAGGATCAGACTTGGGTGTGGTTGCTCCCATGTAATGGGGAAGATGAATTCATTGCCTTGTCTGAGTCACAGCTCTTGATTCTGTAGACTTGGGTAGATCATTTATCCTGGAGACCTTCATTTTCTTCTCTCCAAAATGTGGATAATTCCTAACTTATAGGGTGATCCAGGATTTTAATGATCAGAGTTATTAAGAACCTGCTGCAGAAAACGTGTTTTTCTTTCCTTCTGGGCTGCCAACGTCTCTGGTTTCTTTCATTTTACACCCTGTTTTGGCTACCTGTGGGGTTCTTGGTGTCCCTACTACTACCCACACACAGATCCCCCAGTAACTCACTGAATTGCGTCGGTGGTCTGACTGGTGTGTGGATGGGGAGATGCTGGGAGCCAGTTTCTATGTGGGGTCCCTTAACCAAATAATAATAATATTAAGGAATTAGTTTTCTATTGGTACTGTAAGAAATCATCTCAAACTTAGTGGCTTAAACAATACACAATTATTATCTTACAGTCTTAGAGGGCAGAAATCCTAAAACCAAGGTGTTGGCAGGGTTGTCTTCCTTCTGGAGACTCCAGAGGAGAATCTGTTTCCTGGCCTTTTGTAAGCTTCTCGAGGCCGCCTGTGCTCTGTGGCTTTTGGCGACACCCTGCAGGGTCAAAGCTGGCAGTGTGTCATCTTGCAGACTCTTTTTTGTCTCCACCATCACGCTGCCTTTTGCAGCCCTGACCCTCCTGTCTCCCTTGTGTAACGGGACATCAATATTGGATCTGCCCAGATGAGTCAGGATAACTTTCCCATCTCAAGATCCTTAATGTCATCACATCTGTGAAATCCCTTTGGCCACATGCAGTCACAGGCCCAGAGGTCCCAGGGATTTGGATGTGGCCATCTTTTGGGTTACTTCATTATTCTTTCTACCCCTGTGAGCAAACACATGTAGCTTACCATGTTCATTCATTCATTCACGCGTTTACCCTGACATTATCAGATATTGACTGGGGAGTGGCTGTGGTGCTGGGCTCCGTACATAATAGGTCTCCTTATCCTTCGAGCAGCCCATAGAGTAAGACGATTTCACTGCAGCCTTCCTCTGAGCCAGAGCTGGAGCCAGGTCCCACTGCAGAGCACGCTGTGCCCCAGCCTCGTCAATGTTGGCCCTTGGGGAATCCCAGGGTCCAGGGTTTCCAGCCCGTCTTTGTGCCCTTGGCTCGGAGGACTCCCCTGCCCCTCCCTCAGTACGCGCTTCTGTCGTAGATGAAGGAGGAGCGTTTCAGACAGCTGTTTGCCTCCTTTGGTACTCTGACGGACTGCAGCCTGAAGTTCACCAAAGATGGCAAGTTCCGTAAGTTTGGCTTCATCGGCTTCAAGTCGGAGGAAGAGGCCCAGACGGCACTGAACCATTTCAATAAGAGTTTTATCGACACCTCCCGGATCACGGTGAGTCGGCTTCTCCTGCCTGTCGAAACGGACACCCCTTGCTCCTTCCCTCCACGCTCTAGTCCTGAGCCAGGCTGCTTTCAGACTGTGCTGTCTTTGGTCCGTCTCCCTGGTTCTCCAACTTTCATCCATACGAATCCCTTGGAGAGCTTGTTAATACAGTTTCAGAGTCAGTGTGGGGGTGGGCTGGGACCCAAGAATACGCAGGTCGGTAAGCTCACGGGTGAAGCCAGTGCTGCTGTCTCCAACATGCTTGGACAACCGCTGTTCTGTGTCAATCGCTCACTCCTTCAGCGGATGCACAGCAAGTGCCATGCCATGCTGGGGATTTCGAGAAGAGTGGTGCCCTTGGTCTCTGTCCTCGTGGGGGTGGTTGGTGAATCGGCTGCTTTCACTGGGTGTTGTCAGGGCTGCGAGGGGGAAGCTTCAGGGACCTTTGGAGAATAAAGGAGGCCCATGTCCTGGCCCAGGGGGGTGTCAGGAGAGCTTCCTGAAAGAGGAGGTCCTGTTCCTGTCACTCATGTACACTTAATGACTTGGTCGAACACCCTTAACACTTGGTTGAGAAGAGAAAACCAGATGTTAGACGAGTATATATCACGTGACTCCATTCATATAGAACCAAACTTCTTAGTCTGTGTGTGTGAAACGTAGAAAGAGCTATGTGGAAGGATTTTTGCCAAAACATTCGTTTCTCTCTCTGGGTGATAAGAATTGGGATAAAAACTTTCTTTTTCACTTTCCTTGTGCTTTTCTCTGTTGATTTGAGTTTTTTACACTGAACACATATCATTGCTACAGAAACAGCAGAAATATTTTGGAAGTCCGTAGAAAGGGGTGTGGCAGGAGGACAGCCCCCCCACCAACCCAGGATAGCAGTGGCCGCCGTTGCCCCCGAATGTGGCAGGAAGTGCCACCCATCTCAAGAGTGTGTCGCGGGAGTCGGGTCAGCTCAGGCCTAATGCTGAGCAGGCTTCTCAGTGGCCGCCCACCTCTCTCACCACCCTGGAGCCATTCTCTGTGGCCAGCGAGCTCACTGTGCGATAATTACAGTGATTCTGGAAGCCGTTGGCTTAGCCTTGCCTTGTGCCAGAGCCTGTGTCGGCCAGCCTGGGAGGCTGAGTGGCTAAGAACTCCAGCTCTGGAGCCAGGCCCCTTGAGTTCCCGTCCCCACTCTGTTACCTTCTCCCTGGGTGACTGGGACAAATGACCTCACTTTGCTGATCTGGGAAGTGGGAAGGGTGGTCCCTCCGTCCTGCTATTCTAGAGGCTCAGTGTCGTCCTGCTCATACTCAGACGGCCTCGTGCGTGGAGTTGGTAGCTATGTGTAGCGACTGGAATGCTTCAGGGAGGAGAAAGCGAAGGCCAGCAGAGGGTGACCACGGCTGACCCTGGGACAGAACTGCGCCGGCCCCCCTACACACAGACTTTTCTCATTAATACAGTAGAGTATCATAAATGTATTTTCTGTTATGGTTTTCTTAATGTGTTCTTTTCTTCTAGCTCATTTTCCTATAAGAGTGCTGTGCACCATGCATGCGACATACATAACATTTCCATCACCTGCTCTCCGTAGGGCTTCTAGCCAGCAGGAGGCTGTTGGGGGGGGGCGGGGCAGCTACACGCAGACTCTTAATTACACAGGGTCAGTGCCCCCAACCCCGTGTCGTTCAAGGGTCCATTGTAATTTGCTTCAGCCGCCTCTGCTCGTAAGTGACAACTGCTGTTTTCAAAAGCCCGGCTTCCAGGTGCTGAGGGTAACCCCCCGTGCTGGGCTGGGGGCAGGTGTCCCCATCACCCTCTCTCTCCCACGCAGGTGGAGTTCTGCAAGGCGTTTGGGGACCCGACGAAGCCCCGGGCCTGGAGCAGACATGCTCAGAAAACAAGCCAGTCCAAGAATCCTTCAAAAGACAAAGACGCTGTCCCGACAGAACCCAAGAAAGTGCGTAGGTCACTCCCACCCACATCCCGCGTGTCAGCAAGGTGGTCACCTGGGGTGGGGGGCGGGGGCAGGGCAGTGGGAGCAGGAACCACCAGAGACTCCCTGTCAGATGGTTCCTGAAGGTGGACCCTCCCCAGGCAACCTGTTTGTCCCCTCTCCCCCTTCATCTGGGACCCTCACCATCTGTGCCTCTGTTTGCAGGATGACAAGACGAAAAGGGTAACAAGCGAATTGGAGAAGGTGAATGTGCCCTGAGGACCAAGAGGAGGGGTACCCGGGATGGCACCGGGAGGGCTGCAGCAGGCTTAGACAGCGTGTGGTGCCTGGCCGGCAGAGACGTGCCTCTTGTCCTCCCTCTTCATGTCTCTGTGGCTTCTTGGTCTCCTTGTCTGATGACGAGTGCAACCAGCTGATCCCAGGGGTCCTCTAGAGACCGGGAGAAATGAGCTCAGGGGATGTTCCCACCCGCTCTCGGGGGATCAGGAGGGTGCACCCTAGCTGACCCTTCTCTCCCCGCCTCCTCGTGGCCGCCAGCTGAAGGAAGACACCGAGTTCCAGGAGTTCCTGTCTGTGCACCAGAAGCGGATGCAGACAGCCACCTGGGCCAATGACGCCCTGGACACCGAGGCCTCAAAAGGGAAGAGCAAGGCTGCCAGTGACTACCTGAACTTCGACTCTGACTCAGGGCAGGAGAGTGACGAGGAGAGTGCTGGTGAGGACCTGGAAGGTAAGGGCATCCACGCGCACGCGTCCACACAGAGCGTGTGCCTGTGTGTGTGTCCCGGCCCCGGGGGCTGTGACCTAGGTGCCAGACATGGGAGATGACGTGAGAGACGCTGTCCTCTCTGGGGGTGATTATCCCACCCAGGATCTGCCCTGACCCATGCTAGTCACAGTCGGTCAAGTATTTATTGAGCACCTGCTGAATGCCAGGCGCTGGTTTGGGCCTCAAGGATACAGCAGTGAGCAAAGAAGAGTCCTCTCCTGGAGCTGGAAAGTCAGGGGAAAGAAACAGTACAGAATTAAGCTTCTGCCTGAGGGCTCCCTCCTTGGAGGCCTTCCCCGGGAGCTCTCCTACTTTCCTGCTTTCTCGCTGTGGCGCTCATCTTCAGGTATCATTCTTAATATTGGACTTAATTCTGTATTTTGGGGAGGGAGGGCGCTTCTATCCTCAGAAGAGGCTCACAGCATAGCATGGGGGCAGATGGGAACGGGAGCGTTTGCAGTCCGGGGTGGTCATTGCTCTGGTTGTGGGTCAGGCATTGATTTTGCTCGAAGGCAAGATAATGGATTGAATGTGAATTTTATGCCTGGTAAAGTTTCTGGGCAAAACTGGAGTCTGGAGGACTTGTTGGGAGTGGGTGGGATACGGTAGGGAAGGGGCAGGAAGAGGGGGTCGCCGGCAGAGGGAAGAGTGTGGCAGGGCACAGGGGAAGGGGCCGGACAGGCGTTTGAGAGGGGGGTCTTTGTGGTTCGGGGCAGCTGGAAAGGATGAGGTGGAGCTGGGGGGAAGCCAGTCAGCTCTCACCGGCTTGACGAGCGTGGGTGTCCTGTGAGCATCGGGAATCTGCTGGAAGCTTGTAGGCGAGGGGTGAACAGTCCTGTCTCTACTCTCTAGATGATCGCGCGGGCCGCAGCTGAAAGAGCAGGCTGGCGAGGGCAGGGCCGGTGCAGGGAGCCATGCAGGGAGCTGTGGAACTCTCCCGACTTGTGGCATGTGA